>JAPYZU010000640.1:0-30816 GCA_030523005.1 Tryphoninae sp. B BG-2022a
CGCGGCTTCTGAATTGCGCAATGCCGAGTCAGCGCAATGTTTAACCTACTCGGTGTATGTACTACTTAATACGTACTACTTATTATCGGGTTACAACAATCCGAAGGCGTATATCAGAACCGGGATGGTGTAATTATTGTTCATTTTGACTAAGGTTTTGCTGTCAATCTGCTCCTACAAATGTGGTTGGACTGGTTCAACCACATTTGTAGCTGGGTAGCTGTTAGTAACATTATTCTTGATCCGCACGTGTTCAATCAGTCTTACTTGCATGACTTCTAGATATTTATATTCTTAACGGTTCCACATCGTCCTTACGGTTCCCTGGTCGCCAATAGGATAATCTCCCCCTCGCATCTTTCGTTTCTCTGTGTGGACAATTATGCACTTCCTTTGTTGTATCCAGAAAGTATTCTACTTATCTTGCGTTGCTCGCATAGAGTTTGAGGTTGGCCATGTACCGCAAGTGAGATGGTGTATCCAATTTTCTGATCGATCTTTGCCTTGAATCCATGTTTGTAGCTGATCAGTTGATTTGACAGTGGATTTAGTGCAGGGCACAACCAGTGACCGTAATGCATCCCCTTGAAAATTTCATATCACATTGAAATTTCCGGAGTCGTCCCTTGGTCTTCGTGTACACTCGTAGTATTGTTATCTACTTCTCCATGGTTCACGTGAGAAAGCGCGGTACTTGGGCGTATCTTATAATTCCGTAGTACATCGGTCGTCTAAGAATGAGGCAGTATTACTGAATTAATGGTAAGTTGTTCCTTGCATCCCATATACGCCTTGTGACATTCTTTCTGTTCTCCTACTAAAATGTTCGCAACATCGGCATTGTTGACCAATACTTCGCTAAATCTTTTTTGCTTGGGACTCTATTCTCATTTTGTCCTCTGGTCTTGGTACTCAGTTGGTGGTAGAAAAGCTTCTTATTCCCCACAAACTTAGAGTATTGGTATCTGCGACCTGGGCGGTTAGGCTGCTTTTTTTATCATCTCAGCCGTCCTGCGGTAGCTTCTGCTTCAATATGTCGAGGTACCCCGCCAATTTTCTACATTCCCTCTGGTATTAACTGTATTCCCAGCTTAAGCCTGCTATACACGCAACAATATATCGTAACGATTTCAGTCTGTGCTGTAAATCGAAATCTCTTAGTATCTCCACACGGCACCGATATCAGCATCAATCGTCAGCTCTCGCCAGAAACTCGCGCAAGAAACCTGTCATCCACGATGCAAGGTAATGACGCACTTGCATTATGATTCCTAATTATGGGTTTAAAAAAAAGTCGCGAAGTGTGTGGTGTAAAGACTGGTTCATGAAGATGAAGCTATTTTCTCATACCAACTTATTAAATGAATTGAAATTCACTTCGAAAGATTGGCATAATTATTTAACGATGGACGAGGATGCATACTTACATCTGCTAGCTTTAGTTGCTCCACTAATACAGAAACAGGACACTGTAATGAGAGAAGCAATAAGTTCTCGTGAAAAATTATTTGATACACTGCGATTTTTAGCTACATGTCATTCTTACGCATGTCTGAAGTTTTCTAGAATATCACCGTAATCTCTTAGTAAAATCATTCCTGAAATCTATAATGCTTTGTACGAGGTTCTACAGAAAGAGTATTTAAAGCATGGGACATATAAACAATACTGTGTTTATCAAATTGCTTATTAATTGAACTTGTACAACGTATAAAATAATATTTTACGAACATTCATTCGTCTTTACAACTACTTAGAAAGGAAGTAACTGTCTTATTAGATGGTGCATTATTATCAGGCTGCAATGATGGTGTAGATTCCATTGATGATTCATAGTGGACTTGAGGACGTTCTTGAGAGCTGTGTTCATTAGTTTGTAATTTATAATGGCTTTAAGTGTGTGGCTGAGTGTAAATGATTTTAGTATGTGGCTGAGTGTTGGCAAAGTCAGAATTTTTTGTTACAGTGTGAGACATAGTTAGGCTACCCATTTCAGCCAAGAACAAAGTTTCGTTAATTACTTTCTTTGTTAAAATTCTTTGTTCTTTTGGCTGCTCTTGTAGTTTCATCCCCACATGTTTTCGAACATTTCGAAACGTTTATCGGGTGCTTTAGGCCATTTAAAATGATCATTTACGGTCTTAAGTACATCTTCAGTTAATGTATTTTTTCCTGATTAAGGCTGTTTGTGACTCGAGATTGATGTATCTCGGTCGCTGTCAGAACGGTTTCGGGTTAATGGGTCTCATTCGCTGCCAACATAATACAGGGTTGGTGTGTCTTGGTCGCTATCGGAATGGTTCGGGGTTGGTACGTCTCGTTCGTTGTTCATTGAGCCGATGCTGGCGGTTGACTGCTCTTGTGGAATAGAAGAAATATTATGTTCCTTAAAATATCAACGAACAGTGTAATTCTTTTGTTACAGTTTCCAAAAAACAGAACAGGATTAGAGAAGAATAGCGAGAGAATTTCAGCAGAAGTAGAACTTTCCTCACTGTTTACGTGCCATTGATAGAAAGCACGTTGACATCGTGCCGCCAAGCAACAGTGGCATTTTTTTTTATAACTATAAACATAGACATAGTATGGTATTCATGGCAACCGTTGATGCAAAGTACAGGTTCCTGTTAGTTAATTTTGGAACAAATGAAAGGGTTTTCGATGGTGGAGTATTATTGAATACGAAATTTTACCAAAAACTTGAAAGACAAACGTTAAATATCCTTACAGCATGAAGGTTGCATAATAGTTCACGAATACTGCTGTATGTACTTGTAGCTGAGGAGGATGTACTGTAGAGGAAACACATTCTCTATGAGATTACACGATGAAACCATTTTGGCAAAATTACTTAGACAGTAGAATTAAGAAAATATATAATTATCGGACTTCACGAGCACGCCGTATAGTCGAAAACGTATTTGACATACTAGCAGGCAAGGTTAAAAATTTACAGAACACAAATTAACCTACCACCCGAAACTATTGAGTCAGTTGTATGAGCAACATGTACTTTGCATAATTATTTCATGACATCATCTTAATTCATACGCTCCTTCAGAATGTTTCGATAAAGAAAATTTTGAAGACAATACAATAACGTCAGGGCTCATAACAAGAGAGTTAACATTTGAACCGTTACAAAGAACTATCCAAAGATGTGCAACTCGAACAGCAAAATAGATACGATGTTAATTTATGAGGTATTTTGTAAGTGAAGGAAAAGTTCCATGCCAAGATAGTTTTATCGTTTAATGTCAAGCAAAAATGAAGACCTTGTGTTCGATTATAATTAACATGTAATATAATATAATACCATACCTATTTGTATAACAAAGCAATAAATAGTTTCTGAGAAATAAAAGCTTACCTCATTTTCGTCCTCATGGATGTTCGATATCAATTGTCTCGATACTTCTTGATCGTATAAAAAAACTTAGCAAATCGAAATACCACAAGCGACGAATATAAATTTTGTCAGTTCCGGCTTAGGATTTACATTTTTGATGATGATGATGATGATTTTTTTATTTTATTAACCTCTTTTTTGTTTGCAGTTCTCAGATTATTGATCTTTTTAACCACTATGTCCCTATTGGCATTTTGATCGATGGCTTTGTGTTTTTGTACTAGCCTGTTGTGGGCGGCATTTTTTTGGTCGCGATCGTGATATTGCTTTGATTTTATCTTCCAAAAACAAGTCGCTCCTATAACTTTCTGTAAATTTTTCAAACTGTTCGCGGTGTCCACCTCTTTTTTCTTCAAACATGTTGCTATGATAGTGATCCGTCCGTGCAATAACAAGCGAGCTCCGTGATGTGCTGCCGAATTCAGCGGCCGCCATTCATACGCGACGATAAAACTGCCTCCGATGAACGATAATCTGCAACGATTCATCATACAGGCGACCAAAAAATCTGCACAGGTCGATCTGTATAGATAAATCGCTACGATACATCGTTACGTGTATAGCAGGCTTTATGGAGAAACGGTGTCAGTACTTTTTTGAGGTGCTCCGACGGCCTTGGCAATGTGAGCATCTAGGCTATTCATCCGATATGTCTGGTTATCGACTTAATGTTATTCTCTATTAGCTTTTACTACCGTGGTATTCAGCCAGTTCGTTTCTTTGCTGCTCCTATTCCACTACTGCATTTGTATTCCATAATATTTACTACCATCAGTGCAGATGCAAGGTGGGAATGCCCTCGATAGCCGCTGCAAGCCTCTTCGGGATTATACGTCATTTAGGTCGGCTAGAGGTATCGCTACTTTCGTTGACTTCTTCATTCTTGGAATCATCAATGTTTTAGATCGGTCCGTATCATCATATTGAAAAATTAATGTTATATACATATCGCCCGTTACTAGCACTGACATGAGTGTAAGTTCTGCTGTTGTTCTTCTCTTGCAGGCTGATGTTCTCTGGCTGTTGTCTTTATGTTGTTATCCTGATTTATTATGTCATCATTGATCAGTAGTAGTGGGGGAAACGTTGTCCTGATTCTCGCTTTCCATATTGTTCATAACTTGCTACTCCATACCTTTCAATGTTGCTTGAGGCACTAAGTCCATTCAGTCGCCCGTACTCGATTCAGTTATCTTTGTACAGTGCCGGTGTAGTTGGAAAATTTGTCGCCAAATGCTTGACAACGGTATGCAGTTCAATTCGTTCCTAGACGCACGAGTTTGCACTATGACTGGATGACAATATCGTTCATATGTACTATCTATTTAATTCATCTGCATGGCCCTACAGCATTTGTGGCCCCAAAGGTATTGACTTCCGTCTCTCGACGATCATTCCTGGCTGAAGGTTGTGCGTGCCCCCGCACTCTTCAACAGCTCGTTGTAGCGTTATTCCTGTTGGCTCGCAACTGCCTTGCTGGTGCAATCATCGGGTGTATCATTTTGGGTGTCCCGGAGCTGACTGACCTATTCACTAGAGCTTCGTTAATGGTTCTCTTACTCCGAAATCCAGCATCATCCCCATATGCAGCCTGGCAGTCCCCAGACAGGGACTCTATTCCGAAGCTTCTTCTTTTTCTTCACGAAGCCATAGTAGAATCAATGGGCCCTTTTAGTCTCGTTTTACGATAGACGGGGCTTACCCCGGAAGGATACGATCCCACCCCCAGACGGCTATTGTTATTATTATTATTATTACTTCTGCGCGGAGTTTTCTAATCTCCCATCGAGCGCGTCCCTCAAGTATGAGCAAAGGAATTCTCTGCAGATATGTCGGATGGGTGGGACATAAAAACCCTACTTGCGGATCAAAACAGAACATGTGTGTAAAAGAGCACACGTCGGTTCCCGTTTGAGGTGATGCACTCGTCAGCGTTTGCCATCGTACTCGATGACATTGGGAATCATACGGTGATCATTACACATTGCAGCGCAATGGAAATGCCTGAAACCGACGCCAATATTTCCTCGGCATGGAAGAAAAGGATGCTGTGAGCTTGCTCTGTCGAAGTGACCACTACGGTGTGCATCAAGAACCAAACACCTCGGGGCCTATTCAAGAGGTGTGTACCAGTTAAGCGTATGTCGAGCCTCAAAGAATTGGAGTAGAAGTTATTGCACTTCGAGGGTACACCCTTGTTTTACTATTGCGGCTCACTCGTCTGCACACGAAGTGCTTGTTCAAAAGAAAACATGGCTGATACAAATCGAAAAACTGAGGAGAGTAACAGGATAGTCTTATTCAGACGGCTATTCGTCAAATACGCAGGAAAAATGGAGAGGAAACTCACAGAAATGCAGAAGCTCATGATGGAAACGCTGAAGAAATAGTCGAACGTAAAAATGGCAATCAAGGAAGGTTTTCCGACGCTAGTAAAGCATCTAGAGGAACTTGCGGATTGCCATCGCTCATTAATGAAGGTCCAAATGGTATTCGATACACCAGCAATCCACCACGGAAGGGTCCAAAACCGACATCGAGAAACGCGATCGCGGTTACGTCGGCATCCCTTCCATTGACCTCCAAAGGCGAATAGAACAGGGTTGCATGCAGCTTACCGGTCGTTACAATGATGGGTTTAAGAGTCAGTGTAACTGGCGACGAGCTGCTTGCACTTCGAAAACGGGATCCGTAAATTATCCGGCACTGAGCAACCGATCGCCTTAAAATTTGGAGGTGCAACATTTTGGAAAAATTTTTGCAAATTCAATTACCACCGGAAAATTTTTTCTAAAATTTTGGAAAAATAATACTGTCATGCACTTTATGCCATAATTCTCTATGTATCCTCCAAATTTTAAGGCAATCGGTTGCTCAGTGCCGGAGAATTTACGGATCCCGTTTTTGAAGTGCAAGTAGTCCGACGCTAGTTACACTGACTCTTAACAGAGGGAAAAGAAGAAAAATGAAACCGCCTTCGAAAGCGAATGCACCGTGGTTTCCAACAAGAAAAAAAGGAAAAAGGAAAGAAGGTAAAGAAAACAAGTTGGGAGGAAAGTGAAAAAGAATACAAGCCCTCAAGGTGCCGCAGGCGCAACAAACGCTGCACCTCTGCGGGGTACAATAAGTGCGGCGAAGAGGAGGATTCCGCGAAAATCCGACGCAATCGTTTTTCTACCGGCAGCAGGTAAAACCTATGCGAGCATACTGTCGGGACAGAGATAAAGCCTGAGGCAGATAGCGTCGGCATTAAGTTGATTTAGCGCACGCGTATAGTAGAGGTCCTAATAGACCTCGGTAAAGCGTCAGCCAACTCAAGGACCGCGCTCTTCGAGACGCTTAAAGCTCACCGAAGTAGAGAACAGCATTCGAAAACTAACAACCAAAGCTAGATTGAAGATTTGCAACCTGGATAACTGCACAACGATGGACGAGGTCGAAGAGGTGACGAGGAGGGCTCTTGGTGGGATGTGGGTCCTCTTCAAGTGGGTCTGACTCAACCAAACTACCGAGAGCAGTTCGCCGCATTTGGTATGATCGAGGAAGTAGGTACCACGGCTTTGATACGTTCTGCACAAGTCAAGCAGTCACGTAGAGGTGCCGAGGTGTTTCAAATGCCTGGGGCTCGCCCACCAGTGTCGGTAGTACACCTGACCGATCGCAGTAATGTCTCCAACCAGTGCGGCATAAACGTGCACCGAGCGCCGAACTGCGAGCCTCATGCGCTTCTTCTCTCCGAAAATGGAGGGCAAGTCCGTCACCTTGTCGCTGGCTCTGGCCAGTATGGGGTTTTCTGCCAGGCCCTAGCGTATGCTAAGCAATAATGCTAACGGTTCTTCAAAGAAACCTGGCCAGGAGTTGGGTCACCGACGATCACTTGGTCCAGATCTGTCTCGAAAAAGGTGTTGATGTTGTTCTCATCAGCGAGCAGTTCGAGACAAGCACGGGCCAGCATAATATTCTGACACGGATTCGTTTGGGTGAGGAGCAGCAACATTACATACATTAGTTGCTACCTCATCTCCATCGAGCAACTTGCAGCCTGTCAGGGCAAAGTCGATGACATGCAGAGCGCTATTCGGGCTATGGAGAGCCAGCTGGTAATAGCCGCAGACTTTTACGCTAAAGTTCTCGAGTGGGGCACAGCCTGGCCTGACTCTCGAGATGGACGAGTGCAAGGCATGTCGTCCAAAGTCGGATGGTGGTACTAAATACCGGCTCGATGGCCACTTGGCGGAGGCCAGGATACAGAGAAACAATTATTAACGTGTACCTGGCGACGGAAACGGCTTTAACAAAATTAACAAAGATAGCATTTCATGGAACTTCTGTAGAAACATTATGAGATGAGTGGTAATGCTATGAATCTCACCATTCATCTTAAGATGCATATGTGGAATTAAAGATTCCGAAAAAATGTGCATCTCCAACTTCACCGCCAACTAAACGAGCAGTACTAGGCAGCAAGAACAAATTCGTAGACATCGTCAATCAGTTCCACTGCGACGGCTTTTGATGAAGATATGTCTAGAAGTCATGATAATGTTGATGTACATACCATAACTACATAATTTAGCTTATGTTAGATCTACTAGTGATGTCAAATTAATGGAAAGAATTTTGTTGTACACTTGTTTATGATTATAACGTAATACTTGAATGTTAAGTCAGTCTTTAATGCTTTCAGATAGAATCAAGAAAGCTGCCAACTACGCTTATGGATATTTTTGAGAGAGCTGCAAGTCATGATCGTATTTTTTTATTTTCCATTAGCTTATTCTGTGCATTTATAAATATAATTTTATTTCATGGGCTTTATAATAGTATTCTTATTTCAGTAGGGATGAAAAAGACAGCAATAAATCAAACATTGATTTATATGATCTGCTTAATAGATTTACTCGTGTCATATATCCAGGCTATACGCTTCCGTCACGAGACAAAGTAACGCCAGCATTACGTTATATTAATTTTTTGCCACTTTTAAATGCTGTAGTTTAATCTATTACTTACAGGTAACCTATGTAATTGAGCGACGATATCTCGGCAAAAACATTATTAAAAAACATATTGAGTAAGTCATAAAATGTAGCGCTGACGAGCGATATATTAACGCTGACCAAGTCAACAAGAAGCTTCCGTTGTAGCAACAGTACATTTTTTTTGTATTACTAGTAATTGAATCCCCCAGCTTCAGAGGATTTTAACCGCACAGAAAATGTACCAGGTAACTAAGATTGGCATTTTAAAGATATTTGCAGTGAAATTATAATGCACTACACAAATGTATGCATAAGAAAAGAAATAGGTATAACGGGAAATACATTGGACTAATGTTTTTAATTTTTGTAGGCACATGCCAGTGACTACATAGCGGAATGTTTTCACGGCATTATGCAAGACTTTGAAATAAAAAAGAATTAAATTGTCTCAATAATTGGTGATGGTGGGACCAACGTGTTGCCGGCAGCAAAGTAATTCATCAGACCCGATAAAAAAAATTCCATGCTCGGCACATTTGATTAAGTTGATAGTAGATGATGCATTAACCAACAATTCATCATTTTTGGCGATTGATAATTGTGTTAAAGCCATTGTGCAGTTTTTTAAGCAATCTGCGGACGCAATGGATGAATTGAGAGCGGAATAAAAAAGATCAGGGAAAAAAGTGAGTGAAGTATTGACCCTCATACAATCAGTCAGTAGCAGATGGAATTCTTGTTTGGATACAATGAAAAGATTCAGTATATTATCAGCAACGATGGCTAAAATTTTGGCTGAAAAAGGCAACACATCAGACATGCTAGCTTCATCCCAATTAAATGTCATACAGGATCTCATAGCGTTGATCACGCTCATTTAAACAAGCCACGGAGGATATCAGGGGCGAACTGTATGTGAGTACTAGTCTAGCAATCCCAACTTCGAATTTGATGCAGACAGGACTGGAGTCCGCGAAACCTTTGACAGCTGTCGGTCTTGTTGTACAAAAGAGTTTGCTAGATGGCATTCAAGAAAGGTTGGAGCCTCTGAACCGCCTTATATACTTGCAAAGGCAACTGTTTTAGATCCGCGTTTTAAGTGCACGCACATCAAGTTTGCGCTATCTATTTCTATGTAAACACGAAAATATTGCGATGGACATTGCGGTGTCAAATACTAATTTACGTTCAATGAGCAACGATATGCCAGCTGAATTTAAACAGTATTTGGATCAACCGATAGTCCACAGAAAGGACAATCCTCTTAAATTCTGGACTCGCAGCCGGCATTTTACTTCAGTACTGTCGGAGATAGTATTGAAGTATTTATTTTTACCGGCGTCCTCCGTGGCATCGCAACGAGTGGCGTCAACCGTAAACTTGGCTGTTTCAAATAACTACAGTCGACTTTCAGCGGGCCATATCAAACAAAGAATATTTTTATTATCTCTGTCTGATAGATATTGGTTAAAATATCCTCTACGTGGCTTAATAAAAAATCATTTTTGTTTATTATTATTATCAACCTATCTTATTTATATGTCATTATCAGTTCATTACAAAATCTCTTTCGATTAATTAGAAAAAAAAATAGTATCAATATTTTCTTACACTTCCGACATCCCTACCTATAAGCTCGATGCCGTGACCCCAACGCAGACCCGAGCAGGGAGGTAACACTCAGTGCTAAACAGACCCACGTTATTTGTCTCGACGCCGATTAGTGCAGCCTCGAAGATCGAAACTCTTAAATGAATTTTGCTCTGCAATGTTGGCGCCCCGACATATTTAAAATTGGGCAGAAAGGGTTTTACGATTCATTGGGTTCCATGCATTAGAGAATATATTATTAAAAGTTTATTCTATTATCAATCTTCCGAATTGCTGTATGAATAGAACGTTCAGTCTCATCAGCATGAAAAAATGGTAGAAATTTCCTGAAAATAATAACGATAAAAATTATAATATTGATGGATTCTATTGATTGATTCCCAAGCTGACAAATACATTACTATTGTTTTCCTAATCTTTTTTTCCACGCAAATCACGAGTTATTCAAAATACCCAACACCTTACCGAACTATGATCTTGCACTCCAATTGTGAGTCATTTATGTTTCCTGAAACCATTATTTTTTACGAATTAGATTAACATCAAATAATGTTGTTCATAATAGTAGTCCACTATTAGTGGATTGAGTACGCTGTGGTACCATTTGCGGACCGTTGTTTCCATCACTTGTTCAAGGTTCCAGCAGTTTCAAGTCATCAGTTGAAAACAGAATGGTTAAAGTAATTTGTTGTGAAATTAGGGACAACCTTCATGTATTTATATTAATAATTACGAGTAAGTTTAATGCAAATATGAGACGGCTTAATTAGAAAATGTTTAACTTACCATTTGGGACGCTCAGGTAGGCAATTTTAGTAGCACTGTTAGACTTTGATACGTGAATGTGGAGACTTGCATTGATTGTTTTACATTCGTGAAATATCATAATTTACCAATGCTGCAAAAAATACGTTCCATTGCAGATTCTCCGTGTTCTTCGCACTGTCTATCATAAATGCATGCCTATCATAAACAACCACCATCTGGGTGCGGAAATGTTGTTGCATGTTCGTCTCGTAAAGTTGAGAAAGAATTTCGTCGTGCAAATCTTAGCGACAGGCACGGTACGGCAATCGTAACAAGATTCATAAGCGGTATCGACGGATCTATCGAACATGCCTCGGATTGTCGGTGATAAATGCAAGTCAGTAGTCACTGAAGCATAAATACGGTGTGAGTTGTTTGACGACATATTGTGCCTCGAACGACACCGACTCCGTTATTTAAAAACTTAGTATTCTGGCGGTGGTCATTTCAACGTCATCTACCTCCGAGTTATGGATGACGTTGCGACTAATTCCAGCAATCATGTTTGCATCTGATGGGGGCTCATTATCAGAGAATGATAAAAATTCGCAAAGATCCGACATTACCGAATAATTTCTTCTTACAATTTTTGTTCCTCTTATGAAGCCTGGACAATCGCGTAATAATACACGTTTTAAGTGCAGCTATCAAGTGCTTGCAAGTCGGCTTTTATTTCAGGCTCCGCGCTGCTGTATTATTCCCAGAAGGTTCTCTAATGGGTCCTGGTCAAGCTGACGGAGTTTTAGACCCGTGAATTCGACTTGCTGCACGCATTGCAACAAATCCTCCATCGTAATCAGTGTCGTAATAATTCCATCCAGACATGGCGACCAATAGATTTCGCCTGTATGTTGGATGACCGTCATTTCAAAAACAGCTCTTCCAAAGACATCCATTTTTCAACGTGGTAGGATTTTGGTGTTACAATAGACCGTTGGTTTTTTGTAATATCTTGGTGTAAGCAAAACACCTTGGTGTAAATGTTTTCATAAAGTTGTACTGAAAGATTAATAACTATACGATAAGATATCAAAGATATTTCAAAGCTATGCCAGTAATGTTGACAATTTCTGTGTTGCTGCTTCAAGTCAAGCAAATGAAAGCATAAACAATATCATGACACACGAAGTATCCACGAACTGCTGGTACAGTCTTATAATTAGTGAATCTGCGGATTAACGGTTATCCAGTGCTGCATGCCCAAAACCGATGAAGAAACTCATATTTTTATCGTAAACTCGAAATTGAATATATCACCGAGGAAACACGCTACCTCTGTCACATGCAGAGCAGTCAGTTTTATTGATTGTATTAGTACACAGTCATTTTTTGTTCGCGGTCATTGATTGCTCTGAATTTTTCCCAGCGTGCCAATAAGCGTTGAAGCTGCCCACCTCGACCCCCACACTAAACATAGATATAGCATAGATTACGGCGTTACATTTGGATTTGCAAAATTCAGAGCAGTCAATTAGACTGCTTGTATTTTTGCGCAGTCATTTTTTTTCTCGGGCATTAGCTGCTCTGAATTTTACTCAACGTGCCGACAATAGTCAAAGTCACCCACCCCCCGCCTAGATTCAGGGCACCCAATGCCTGCGAACAAAAAATGACTGCGGAAAAATACAAGCAATCTAACTCACTGCTCTGAATTTTGCAAATCCAAATGTAACGTCCTAATCTATGCTATATCTACAGCTAGATGGAGATGGGCGGTTTCAACGCTTCTCGGCGCGCTCTGATTGGACCTACTTTAAATATTTATATCTCGTAAATTATTAACAATATCCCTAATGTTTTTTTGCAACTTTTGTTTGTAATGGCCTCATCTACCTCAGAATTAGCTGTGCGACACTTTATGCGATTTACGCATAAAGTGTCGCACAGCGCATTTGACGTATGCCACGCCAATCCAGACAGAACTTTTTTTTTATTTTCTTAATTTTTTGATATTTTTCAGTACTCATCGAAAAACTGTTCATGGTAATCTTTTTGATTATTCGTTCAAAAGATATCGAATATAAAAAAAATCGCACTTTTTTGGCTGTTGGCTCATAACTTCTTTAATAGTAGTCCAAATTGAATCTTTTTTTTTTGAAAAGTATCGTTTTTGAATGTACTGTTCAAAAACAAATATAGAAACATTATTTGAGAAGCATTTGAATGTTATTTTTAAGTTTTAAACTTTAAATCTTCTTTTTTAAAGTGAGTTGATATTTTGATTTTTTTTAATCATTTTTATTTTAAACGTCTATCAATTTAATACCATTAAAGCTTGGTTAGATCGTAGACTTTTCATAATTACTATTTTTTTCAATGTTTGAAAATTGGAAAATTTTTTTTTGTTAATAGCTATTAAAACATTTCTTTATAACTATATAATCTTTTTCCAATTATTATGAATAAATTTGTACACGTTCTTGCTCTTAACAGGTGTGTATCATTAAGAACAAGTCATCATATAATTTAATCAATATGTATTTAATAATTTTATCTACATTTTCTGGATTTAATTTCAGTCTGCGATTATATGTTTGGAACTTTTGGCTCAGTATCCCAAATGCATTTTCCGATACTCTATGCACGTGTGACAGTCGGTAGTTAAAAAGTCTTTTCGTATCTCACATTTCTTTCAATTTTTTCCATTACTCCACTATAGGCATTGGCATCGTTGGAGGTAGCAATTTTTCAATAATTTCTTCGTATTCGTAGGTAGAAATTGTAGTAGGGTCATGTTCCGGGCGCACTCAGGCTGCCTGACTGTCCTGTTGTGGCCCTCGTAAGGCAACCATTCGCGCCTCATTAAGGCCCCTCTACATTCACGCGAGAATCTCGCATGTTTCTCGCGTTCTCGCAAGATTCTCGCGTGAATGTAGAGGGGCCTTTAGAATCTGTAACGCCTCCCCTCATACGATCCTGATCATGCTGCCTGATCACGGCGCTAATGGTTGGCTTACGAGTGCCATAACAGTGCCCTACTACAATTTCTACCCGAGGTAACATAACCCAAACCTGTACATAATCTATAAACACTTGTCAAAAGATATAGTTCCATCATCGCGCGATACTGCTCATACGATGCAATGACATTCTGTGAGAATTAAAATATATAATGTTTTCAATTGATTTTAATAAAGTGTATGAGCGTGGAACGTACGAGTTAAAACGCTGCGAAAAAACGATTATGCCGGAAGCATAAACAAATTTCCAATATCCGTTATAAAATAATAAGATATTTTTATTGAAAACTGGTAGAAAATGTAAATCGACAAATTACGATTATCATTCATATTATCGTTTGTGATGACTCGTTTTTATGCTTATGAAAAAAAACTTTCTCCGCTTACTTATCCTTACTCTCGCGCTTACCTCCACTTGTGAGAACTGAGAACATCGGCGTCCATCTGTGTGGCAACTGATGAACTAGAGGATCCTCGCCATACTGTCGTGTCGTGTCAGAGTGGCGAGAGCGAGTGCGCTGGTCCATTACGAAATTAATAGGATGGTCCGGCTGTCTCAGCAGGGCGCTGTAAGACAAGCATGAGTACGGCCGTCTTACGGCAAGTATTGGAAGGGGGCTGTAAGGCAAGAATGAGTACGGCCGACTGACGGCAAGCCTATGCAGGACCGTATCAGAAGCTTGTCAGGCTTGCCATGTTATGACAATAACATGGCAAGCCGCAGCGCTAAATGATGATCAGGGCCTTGTAGCAAAGAAGGCAAACGCTACAAAATTTCTACCCGGGTACTTCTAATACAATTAACTGTATCGTTGATAATCCGAGTCGGTAACTGATAGATATTGTTCCAAACAAATCGTTAGTAGCTAAGAACCTAGGAAACTGAATATCTATTTCATGATTATACTTTAATCTAAAATTTACTGTATAATTAAAGAGATGAGTGTGAACAAAAATTTTGACAGTTATTCATTCTCAACAAAAAAACAATAACAACTACTTATTTACAACTATAATTGCAGATCCGTATGTAATTCATTATCTTGTGCAAAAACAGTTCTATTCAATGTGCATACATATCATTCGATTTTTGTAGCCGCCGCCTGTAGGACAATGTGGAATGACCTTCGACTGCTACGCCAGAGAAATAAAAAGAAGTGGAAAACGGAAAATGAACAGGCTGATTCGAAAGCTAAGAAATGGAAGTTTGAAAGAGAAATGTCTTTCTTAATCCCATATAACCTAGAGAGGGATGCATTTACCAACTCATCAGAAGTGAGCGATGACTACAATAGAGACGAGCACAATATAGACAAATATATCCGAATACCCATGGGAACAACATGAAAAAATCAGAGAAACAAAGAACAACAAACAACACAGGGATGGCAACATTGCGTCTTCCGGGACGAAACAGAATGGGCAGCGGGTCGAGCGCAGAGCGCAGCGTAAGCTGTGCGACCTCTGCCTACAATGCTAAAAATAGGATACGCATACAGACTGGACAGACGAATGGCGCAACAACAACGGGCGCCATAACATTACGATAGAATGAACCGGATCTGACGGAGCTAATAATGCTCATACGGAGTACAGCGATGAAAATGGTCAAGGCAACGGACATACAAAAAAAACATGAACATAATGGTGAAAACCAGAATTAAAAAGATTCTTGAGGCAGCCGACGCCGCGCTAAGTACGCGAACTAGGACAGCTACGGAGGCAAACAACGATAGACTTGTCGGAGACAGAAATGGAGCCTCATCTGAAAGTGCGACCGACGAAACGAAAACGGAAGACGAGACGGACGGCTGTGCTGGTCAAGCCCGGGAATGATACCATGTATTCGGACATTCCACGGAAAGTACGGACGACAGTGGACCCGTCGAAAAGCCACGTCCAGGTGACAATCATGTGGAAGACAAAGGATGGACTGTCTCCTCAAAATACAGACTAATACGGACGGACGAGAGGACCTTCAACACGCGCCCCAAGACGCTGTCGGAAACGCAGGCAGTGTCAAAGCCATGACATTCAGGTCACAACTGGAGACCATGGGCCTGGACTAGGTCACAACCGCAGAAGAAGGGGCACGTGTACTGAGACGAAAAGCGGGACAACACCAGGATTTAGCGTTCATATATTCGGTCCGAATCGGGCAAAGTAATATATGGCAATCGGCGACCTCGAATCGAAGGAAGCCAGGCCACTGCTGGACCGGGGCCATATCGTGATAGGATGGATGCAATGCCATGTTCGACAATGACGCACAGTGACGAAATGCCACAAGTGCTTGTGATACGCACATACAAAGACCAACTCTACGAACAAGGACCGGAAAAAAGCTGCAGAAAATGCGGCGAGACGGTACACTACGCGACAAACTGTCAAAACACATCGGCCCGTCCCCTGTGCGCCGAGGCTGAACATGGAGCGCTGGAGAAGTGCAGGAAGGCGGCTGGAAGACGGACGGGATAATACAGGGAAACGTGAACCGAAACAGTATAATGAGGGGCGGTTCCCGATCCCGGATGACCGGCGTGGCCTTGGTGAAGACTCCGTCTGGGCCAAGGTAGGCCTTGTCACTTACGTTAGCGTCTAGTTCACCCCAACCTACGCCGTCCCGGGTTAGGGAGAAAGATAGCACTCCTGGAGGACGGAATTAGGACACTGCCCGGAGGCATCGTAGTAGTGGGGACCTCAATGCGGGGGCAATCGAGTGGAGAATTAAAGTGACGAACAAACGAAGACGGCTACTATTGGAAATGGCTGCAAGGCTATATCTGATAGTATTAGATACAGAAAAGACATCGACATACAAACGACCAGGATTTGGCGACACCATCCCTGACGTAACGCTCTGCGATGAGGTAGACCTGGACCCTTGGGGAACTAGTTAAAAAGATTATAACCGGCCAACTAGGGGCCCGGCTCCTACCAAAAGTCAAAGACGGTGAAACTGCGGATCGCATCGTCTACGGACTATTTATAACGAACCCTATCGTACCGATGCAAAGGACGAAAACCAGAAACCGGAAGCCCTCATCTTCACCGCGGCGGAGTTCACATCAGCAGCCAAGGCAATAAAGACTGGTAAGGCGCCAAGGCCGGGCGGTGGCCCCGCCGAGATTATTCGACTGATGGTTAGCCTGAGGCCGGACATATATCTCGACCTGTACAACACATTCCTAATGACAGGGACATTTAGCGACCGGTGGAAGACGGTGAGGGTGGTCGTTATCCCTAAGATTAAGGGTGATACCATCACACCGTCAGCCTACCAGCCCCTGAGCTGGATACGACAGGAAAATACTGAACTGGATACGACAGGAAAACAATTACTCATACCAAGACTGCCGAATGTAATTCAGACGGGAGGAGACCTTCAGACCAACAGTTCGGTTTCAGAAGGGGCTGATCGACGATCAGGGGTATCCAGCGGGTGGTAGACTCCTTCCGAGAAACAGACAGACACTACAACGCAGCGCGACCCCTCGTACTGCTGACGACACTAGACATCAGAAATGGTTTCAACTCAGTCAGGTGGGTAGACATACGGGAGGCGCTGAAGAGCAACTTCCGGGCCCCACTATACCTGGTCCAAGTTATGCAGGATTACCTGCACATGAGACGAATCATCTACGAGACGACTGAAGGACAAGAGACGAGTCGCCCAAGGATCCATACAGAGACCAAACCTCTGGAACGGAATCTACAACAGTCTGCTCACTTGACCCCGAGCAGTACTGGCTCGCAGTTTGGCCCGCAGACTAGAGCTACTGCTCGGGGTTCGCCTCATTGCTTACGCCGACTATGTGGTAGCAGTGATCGTCGAGCAGACCATAGTCCAGTTCGATTGAACTAGACAATACGACGAGTCAGACGATGGCTGACACAGCACGGGCTGCAACTAGCAAAGGAAAAGACTGGTGTTTCTCACACGGAAACGCATAGAGACAAACCTCCCGATGAAAGTGGAAACAAACGAGATCGGGGCCAGAGGGGAAGTCAAGTGCCCGGTGGTGACCCTAGATATAAAGATGACTTACTGGCCTCACATACGAAAACAGCCCAAAACGTGGCCGAACGGGTGGCATCCTCAAGTCGCCTGATGGCAAACATGAATGGACCGAGACAGGGAAAACAAAGACTTAATATCGACTACCCGCTAGATCCTTCTCTATGCCTCGGAGATCTAGGCGGATTCCCTAAAGACGAACAAATACTACCACGCAATAACGACAGTACAAAGACTTTGAGGCTTTGAGGATCGCCTGCTCCTACCGTACTGTCTCAGCAGAGGCAGTGCTGGTGGCGACAAGCGTAATCTCCATCGATCTTCTAGCGGTCGAGCCTAAGAGGGTCTACGAAAGATCGGGAGGACCCGAGACGATGAGACGCAGCAAAGACGGAAAGAGATGGGACGATGCAAACATGGCAACAACGCTGGACAGACGGAACAACGGGCAACTGGATTAGACGGCTGATAAAGGACATGAGATCGTGGACTGAACGGGATTTTGAAGACGTGAGGTTTCACGTCACCCACTACAGATGGGACACTGCTACTTCATACGGTAGCTCTACAAAATGGACAAAGTGCAGACACCATACTGCATTTACTGCGGACATGAACGAGACGACGTGGACCATACGTTCTTTGAATGCGGCTACTGGACAGAACAACGACAGAGACTGCGGGTGACCTCAGGAGTCGTCATCGCCCCCGATTACAATACACCGGAACAACAAGTATATTCTGCATCTATTCGCGCAAGCACGTTTAAAAACTCCCGCGTGCGCTCTTCAACGACGTGCTCCTCGCACATGAGCAGCCGAAGCATGCTCAGCGGCTAATTCGATCGCTGTCAGACACTCGGGCATGGTAAACACACTCCGGACCTGCTCGCCTAACGTCGGTTCCCGCGCGTTGCTCGTTATTACGTCAGTCTTTATGAAGCTGTTCGTTGATCGCCATGTGATCTGGTTACCGCTCGCTTGCCGCTCAGTCTTTATAAACATATTTTGCTCAATCCTTGCGTGAAAGTAATCGGCATCGCTACCTAAGCGTTGGACTCTTGCGGGATTAAAAAAACGTATGCTTATATCGTCGACTCAAACTTGTAATCGACGCGACAGGCATCCAACAGTGTACGTGTTCACGTCGCCAGTTGCTGTATTGCGACCCTACACCCCGCGATCCCTATGTTGCAGCGCCGCGTACATTACACCGACCGTCTCTGCTCATCCGAAAATATTAACAATTAGTGCGACGCTCATTGTTGTTAGACTCCTGCCGTTGTATCATATGTGTAGATTATAGTGTGAATAATTATAGAGTAACTGTAACTCATTGTGAGGTTTAGTGGTTCATGTGAATGCTATACACAGTGGGCTGCCTAGGCTAAGCTGTTTAATAAAACAATAAAAATCCACGTTCGTTGTCACTCTTCCATCCAACTACCGGCAAATCATCGAACAGCACTCATGACGACTGTACCGCAACAATCTCGCCCATTATATCAAACGGGGCCAACGACAATCTTCATCCTCCAGCAGTATCACCAATATCAACCCCAAGTTCTACGCCATCAACAAGCGCAACTTCAAGTGCACCACCTTTGTAGTATGGTCGCCCAGTAATCAAAACCCAACCCCATGATAAGGAAGTTTATAATGAATATACGAGATTGCAGATTTAAATAAAAATTCTACACCTTAAACAAACTGCAAGCTTTTCTGTCGGCGCAATTGCTTCATGAAACTGCCAATTTTTTGTTAGTATCGCTGGTGTTATCAACTTCAATAAACCATAAAATTTAGACTGCGACATTCCGAAAATACCGGTAAAACTCGTCGTCAAATTTAAATAAAAATCTAAATGAAGTCCAATGCTCTGTCTCTATCTTTCTTTTCTTCAGTATTTAGTGTGTAGTATGTTTATAGTACGTTTTCGTCTTCATCTAGAAGTGAGGCTATAAGAGCGCTCCACGATGGATTCATAGCGATTTCGGAATGTTTGAAGATAACTGAAGGATGCTTGCCGCAGTAATCTGAATATGTGCCTAAAATTGGTATGTCGGTACTGGACCGTGCCAGAAAATGTCGGTCCATGTCGGTCTATTTCATGACGGATACAATGTGAACCTCCACGAAAAAATTATCGGTCGGTGTCGGCACGCGCTGACACGCCACGTAACGGCCCGTGTCGGATAATGTGAGAAGTCCTATACAAGTAAATTCTCCGATGAGTATATTGTTAGTGCATGTGTATGTACCGTGGGTATATGTTGCTAGTACGTGACTTATTGCGGCTCATTATGCTGATTGAATTTCTAGATCGAAGTACTCAAATATTATGTAAATGCACTGGTTATTATTATTGATTTCTGTCGTTATTTTTATCATACTCTCAGCGAATGTGGAGATAATATCGCTTTTAAGATCGATTGCCCATTTTGGGGGAGTGTCCGGATATGAAGGTGGATGGTGATTTAGTTCATGAGCGTTTGATATGTTGTTGGAACTGGCTGGCGCAAATGATAAGTTGGATGAATTCCGTTGATGTATGAATTCTTGATTCATAATGACTTGGTGACAACTTGCTCTGTTTTTATGTTTTTAAACTCGTTGGTTTTCCTGGCGATAAACTTGTAATAGCTACGTCTTATGTACCACGCGGGATGGTCAACTTTCCCACAGTTAGCGCATTTTAACTGCCTTTTTTCAGATAGCGCTGCAATTATACAGTTGTCTCATTCGTTACATTAGTTGCATTTAACGCAACTGACAATGAGTGGCATCTTGCCATTGATGCTAGCATGCTCCAGTCGTTGATACGTTTTGCATTGATGCACTGTATTTTGCGGATATTTTTCGATCTGACTTTTTGAATGAATTTTTATCAATTTTGTTAGTAATTGGGGCGTTACATATTCTTTGACACTGCTAACATTTTGCACATGTATTGGTGGCAGTTTCACTAATTTGTCATAATGTTCTGCTGATTATGAATTGAATGGTACATTTTGGTCTTCGAATTCCTTATCCATGCTGTTAGTTTCCGATAAGCCGCCAAATGGGTTTTACTCTATTTCATAAAGTGTATTCGTATCCGTGCATTTTTTGGGTGAGATCCATTCGCTTAACCCTAGAATTAGGTTGTTATTCTCTTTATTTGGATGGTTTTGTAATGTCTTGTGGCGTATGAGGAGTCTAGGTTTAACACGGTTTCTGCCCTTGTTGTTATCGTATTCTATCATAAACTTATTCTAAAGCCGCAATTAACATTGATTTTTGAGGGTTGTGTGAGTTTTTTGATTTTTTATGCCATTATTGTCCTGGTTTGAGATATGTATTTTCCTTTTAAATGCGGCCATTTGTTGATTATGTATGATGTGGGTACCTCTGCAGGGAGGACTCCCATGTATGTTTGTGTCTATATTTACTGTATATTTATCATGGAAGCCCTATGCCAGATTAGTTATTTACTCTTTTTATGTGATTGCGTTAATTGTAGAGATTATTGACATTATTTGTCAATGATTAGTAAGTAGTCATATATTGCCGATTTATAACCGTAGCCCAAGCGCAGAGGAACGTCTCGTCCCGAGTCCGCAGCGACATTCCTAGCCAGTACCACTAGACCTAGGACCTATCTCTTGAAACGTCAATTCGTTACAGATAGACAAGTTGTATCGGGAGTACGTTCAAACCTGTACAGTTTTTATCCGATTTTCGAGAAAATTGAATCGCAGGAAGAGAAAAAATCGTTAAATAGATTGAATGCAAGTTCCTCCCGGAAAGTCCAAAAAAACCTTAGGTTCGGCGAATATACTTTTTGGCACATTAGTTATTGCATAATAAAAAGAAGAAACCTCGAAAGTAAAAATAAAATATGTTCCACACTTGTGAAAAATTGAAATTAAAAAAAAAATTCAAAACTTTGATTAAAGTTTATTTTTGCATTAAATAGCAAAACAAAGTCGCTATATTGTCCTAAATTTTCATAAAAATCGGTCCACAGGAAGTGACTGAACCTAAAATTGACCAAAATCGAAACCCAAAAATCACTGCCAAATGCAGAGTTTTCGTTCGATTTTCGAAAATTGGTACACATGGTAGGACAAATAATCGTCCGATCGAATGAACCTAGTCTCGTTCCCGAAAATCCAGAAAACAGCTTCGATTCGTAGAATAAACGTTTTGGAGGATTGATTCTTCCATAAAGGAAATCAGCCACCACGAAAGTAAAAATAAAATATTATTCACGTTTTTCGAAAATCGAAATATTGTAAAATTTTTCAAAAATGTTGAGTGAAGAAAACATTTTTTTTACATTAAATAGCAAAGGAGATCGCAACTTGGTTCTAAATTTTCAAAAGAATCGTTTGAAAATGCAGCAAATCGCACCTCACGCTGTGAATTCATAAGAAAATGCTAACTCTATCGGGAACTATGTTGCCGAATGTGGAGTTTCGTCCGATTTTTGTGAAAATTGGTACACGGGAGGAGAAAAAATCGCTACATCGAAGGAAACTGAATGCACTTTTCTTCTTGCATAAAAAAATCAGCGACTTCGAAAGTGAAAAACCAAAATTTTGCGATATTTTGCGTAAACAAAGCTTTCCATTAGAAAAAAAAACACAAAAAGGAACGTTGCGCGGTCGTAAATTTACAAAAAAATATGTTGACGGAAATTGTCCGAAACTCAAACCCACATGTAAAGTCTCGATGGTAGTATTCATGATGTGAATATACTTTTCATGGTACCATATGGAAAAAAGTGGCCGTGACCTTGACTCAGTCTCAGCGTTTCCGCAGACCAGAAATAAGATAGTCTCATATGATAGTCCTTTATTTCGTGTCGTCTAACTTTCAACTGAAACATTCCCTACCGTGGCTTGGGTATCGTTAGTTTGGAACAGTTTATATACTTCATTCCATCTAGAAACGTCTCACACCCTCCATCGGCTGCCCTATATACATTCACTTTGTTTATCCCGGAATTATTTCGATTTCGGTGTCGCGGCCCGCAGTTAACAAGACATATTGAATCTAAATAAATAATTTCCATTATATTTCATATCGCTTAAGTTCCCGAATAAGTATGATTAGTAGCAATTACATCTAAATGTTTCGGGGTTCACTCGTCACGTGGGAATAGGCAATGTCCACAAAAAAGCAAAATAAACATTAAATCGAACGATTGAAAAAAGATCTCGACATTGTATATTGTCGTTAGAAATGGTCAATCCTTAATTGTTCATTCGCATAGGTATACGTCGAACGTGGGCGTTTCGTCGCACTGAATAATACGATTTCATACGATAACAGTCTGACACGATTTGTCGCTGACTCATACGAGAGTCGTAAAATATTTATCATTCTTATATAAAGATTATTCATGCGACGCAATATTAACGGGCATATTACTTTCTAGATAGATCATTGATACAAACTAGTACATGATAACATACAAAACCGCAGGTCACCGGATGCAGCGCTAACTTTATACCCATATACGTCGTATCCGTATCCATACAGTACTCACACGCACGCATATACGTTATGTTACAAAAAAGCCACATTGTTTAACGCTGGACCTCACTGTGACGGATTCAAAAAATTGATACCTTTATAATTTTCTTGTAGTATGTAGTTTCAAAAATATGTATACAAAAATTATTTGATAATTTGCAAAAATGACAAAGTTGCAGTACCTTTAGTAGGAGGGTGGAGAGCGGCTCCTCTTGACAGTCGAATTTCATAGAGTAGAAGTAGGTAACCTACCGACACCTGTTTTTACGCTCGGACCCGTTATATCTCCGCTTATTGTTTTGTACCATCGGCACCGCCATTCGCGTTAGAATCTACAGGGCTGCAATTCCCGATGCTCGTGGCTTGAGATGATGCCGATTCTTACACTGCACGCCAACTTAATATTGTGCAGCAATTTTTAAATGGCGTTTTAGAAACGGGTGTTGAATTTACATAAAATATATATTTCTCTAAGATAAACGATAACAACGGATGTACACTTTCATTTTAACTAATTATAAAATAGAAATTTGTTGTGTTGCGAAAAATAAAGAGAAGTGAAGTTAGTGTAATTGCAATTCGACCTTGAAACGTTAGTCGCTGCCGATCTGTTGATGACGGCGTCAAGTCTTAGACTGTTCGTTCGAGATCGTTGACAAGAGCGTCTTCTCAAAAAAAAGACGGGAACGCGATAGCACTTTTCTTGTTGCATATAACGATAAATATTAGTGGTGAATAATGCTAAGCGAAAGAGTGAGCGTATTGGTCTTGTCACCAATCGCGAAATAGATGGTGTAACATTTGCGTAGATGTAGTTTAATTTTTCTTTTCATTATTCTTAGGCACATATATATTTTTAAGAGTCGCTTTTCCCGTCAGGAAAGCGACCGTAATTTTATCGCTTTCAGAGATAAGTGCTAGCGGGGCCACATGGCTGTACCCCGCCGATTTCTTATATTTATCGAGAGGCTCTCTTTCGCATCGAGAAAAGGGACCGTAAATTTATGTATTTTCTAGGGTAAGAACACGAACCATATGTCTATTGACCGTCGACTTAATTCGATTCTTTTTATTTACGTTTTACATAATATTTACTTTCCCAGAAAAACATATCCTTTCCACCCACGATCTTAACATCCGTCCGAATTGTCAACCCTCCAATCATAGTAATGATCCTTTCATAGATGTTAAAAAATTTTACGATTATGAATGCGAACCTCCTTACTATAAGCACTTCCAAATCTGTTAGAAAATCGCTGTCTTTCGATAGAGAATAATTTTTAGTCAGTTTTCTCCAGCCAATCAACAGAGTCAGCAATCAGTATTTCCATATCTAGTTCTCATATTCATTCCTTTACTGACTCTGATTATCAATAACTTCTTTTATTGTAAAACACTATTATAGTTAGTCAGTAAATTCGGTGCACTTCAACAACAACTCAACATACAACAACAGAACAAAATACAACAACAATTTCATCATCGACACCAACCAACAACGATCCGACAACAATTCAACAACAACTTCATATCCAAGTAAGGCAACTACTGTAAACCGTACTCGAAATATCAAACAGAAGTGACTTTGAATTTCAACAGAACTTTTGTAGGTACCTATATCGTTAAATAAATAGTAGTTATATTTTTGTTACATAACTTTTTGGAATTATTCTTAATTCAATTCCGTACAAAATACTCTTCTCTTCCCAATTCCGTGCTATTGCGCTTGGCGTAGGCAAAAAATAGGGAAATTAATAAATATTTGTGTACTTTCACTTTGGGTGTTACAATGGTAAGTGTGGCCATTGATGGAAAACCCCTTTAGCGAACGCTAGGCTCTTACTGCCGATATATAATTGTTTGACGCACTCATTGCTGTCATAAAAAAGAGATTATTTGTCGCTGACCCAAGAGTTAAATGGACGTCTGGTTAGTGTCTTTTATAGCATAGGCCGTACTGCATCCTGATATTTCGGGGTATACGGGTTTTTCCTCAGAGAGCAGTTGTATGGTTCTACAGAGGTCTATGGAGAAAATTGTTGAATGTCAGAAATAAAAAACACAGGTCTGGTTGCCAAATTTTGGAAAAGCCTTTGTCCCTTTTTTATGACCACCTGACCAAAGAAAAATTCTTTGACCTGACGAGCAGTCTTAGGGTAATGCCATTGTATTCTTCCTAACTTAAACGTAAATGTATTTTTTTGTTTTCGAATGAGTAATATTTTTTTGGATTATCATGAAGTATTAAATCGATATAACTTTGTTGTAAACGCGACACTTATTCTGACTCTCTTTTATTCTCCTTGCATTTTTATAATATGGATAGGATCCTAGAACTCTTCTATCGATTAACATTCCATAAGGTCGAAGGAAATCACATCAGTTCAATTGGCTACAAAGTAACTTGTCGCGCACATGCTGCTATGTAGCTTCGAAAATTCGCAGTTGCGCTGTGCAGGAATATTATAACCAATATCCAATACTATAGATCGAAAAAATTCACGATTATCAGAAAGCAGGCCTACAAAGGGTGGTAGAAAACATCCTCCTCGACATTTTTATCAAATCGAAAGTGGTGAAACTTCGTGTTCGAATGCGTCCGCAACAAAATAGCGAAATAACTTCGCTTTCGATGCAAATGGTATGCCAAGTTAAAGAATGTTGAACTGCTTTCGGTATTTACACGTCTAAGTAATTATGTTTTGTGTTAAAATTGCGATGGCAATATTACTTTGCTTAACGGGGGAGGACTAGTTAAAACTTTCAAAAAATCGATGTTTTTTTCATTTTCTAAAAGTACAAGATCTTACGAGTATTTTCTGACTAATTGCATTTAAAGCGTAACATTATTAGCCAACATACATAACTTTGAAGGAAGCCGTGTTAAAGCCATACAAAGTAAGTAAGTAAAACTTTAAAATCGTTTTTCTTGAAACCATGTTTTCGAAGTCGGTGATCACTGTAACTCGACAACGGATTTAACGATCGGGTTGAAATTTATATCACTTCTTCTATATATAGTTGCCCTTTGGATGAACGAAGGATTTTTTTTTGACAATTATTTTTTTATAGTAAAAAATGTAAGTGAAATTTTGGTCGAAACAACATTTTTGAGTTTCAACGTCCGCCATTTTGTGAAAAATGGAAATTTTTCAAAACCCTTCGTTCAACCGGAGCATTATATCATTAACATAAGAAACCCCTCCCCTTCCCCCTGTTTTGTTGGTTTCAGATAATCCGTTGCAGCGCGGGAGTGATCACTGCAAAATCTGTTTTTTTGCAGCGTCTTTGACCGTTGATATATAACGACTTATTTTTTAATATATTCCTTTCAAAAAGTTCTTTCAAAATGTTTACACTAAATATATATCTTTTATACGGAAGAACTTTTTTTATCAATTATTCTATCGTTTGGCCAAAAAAATCGGGAAAAGGCCTTTTTTTACCTTTCCAACTAGACCTCACTCCGTAAACGCAATATTCGTGGACTTGGTTTTAAGTTAGTGGTGACATGTACAAACTATACGAGTCTGTTGTAATTACCTCTTGGACACTAATACGCTAAACGCTTAATTTTGGAACCCGCAGCGTTGAAATTGTGGTAACAGTACATCAATATTGTGCGGAACACGACGAAACAGAAGAAATAATACCGTAAGTGGAGGAAGTTAAAATTTATATATATGCAATTTTGAATTTGGGTGGGGACGATAACTCGAGCAATGATAGTCGGATATGTGAAAATTTTGCATGGATTTTTTTGTAATTATAATAGCTATCGTTGAGCGTAGCGGCTTTTCTAAAATGACTATTGCTTAAAGCGTCTTGAACGAACATATGTTCGGTGAAAATAATAATGCTCATTTGAAACGTAGCCATATTACGAAATATAAACAATATCAAGAATGGCTACCCTTAATAATAGTGACTTTGATGCAGATAGACAAATTTCAGTTTTTGGTTCAAACGAATCAAACCAGAGATTTTCATCCCACCAGGGAGAGAGAAATTTCCGATAAGCGTTCACTCCGCAATTTATTATATTACAAACGTTATTTGTTTTCTTTTTCAATATAGATTTACTTGAATCTACTTTAAGACATGTGACCTGTCGGAACATTTTTTCGTTTTTTTTTTATAATAAACCTTGAAATGTTACTAACAATTAAAGCTACAGTTTTTTATTGAAAATCGCAAAATTGTCGAAGTTACATTTACTTTCCGGTACTTTACTGATCGTGCAGTACAAGCGACGTATACTAGCATAAAAAAGTGCGAGAGAAGCATACCAATCACGTAGATCTTCTGAAAAATAGGCCCAGGATGCTTAAGCAGCTCCCGTAAAGGCCACGTATGAACTAGGCTTTGGTGTGTACATGTGCAGTTTAACAACTCCGAGACCTGTTACGGACGGGGAATTTAGCAAGAGAGAAAATGGTAAAGTAGACCGATAGACGGAGGGGCGAGAAAGGCTAATTCGCACTACACCGGGCCGGGGACGAGCCGTGCTGCTGACCACGCACGGTGAAAGAATTGTATATACATTTTCAATACAGTTCATGGTAAACCGAGCCGGGCCCGAGTTTTTCTCGCACATCGGTCGTGCCTCGGCGTCGAAACGTCGGTATACATTGTTTCGTTGGTGTCGCCACAGCGACGGCGCTTCACGTTGTAACATGTATATGCTCACCAGGCCGAATTCAAGAGTCAGTAACGGAATTGTCGTGAAGTAAACATAGATGGTTGAGAAGTTTACTCGAGATGAACTCAACTGACTCGGTTGCAGTTCGGTGTGGGGTGTATGCTGAGTCCGACCGGCGCTCGGCGGTATTGACGCGTTCGCGACACGGCTTGCCCCGACACGATGTAACGTGAATCAGCCTTAAACGTAGGGATGGTGGGCGAACGTACGAGCGAACGTCCAAGCTCTGTAGTGATGGGTGGAAAGAGCGAAGTGTCTGCGCCTGCATGTGCACACACTCATACGGTTTGGGAATGTGAGCTTTAGACATTTGTGCGAGCGTGCGGAGTGGTCGCGTTTGCGCCCAATGGCTTAATGGGATTTATGAATGGTTAACGACTACCGCCGCTTTTTCACTCTCGCACGCGCGTAAACCCATGGACTACCGGAAGGGACTCGTCGGGAGAGCAGGTGGAAGTCACCAGATCCTCCCAGTGCGCGATGGAACGGAGGAGAATTTACATCGGCGAAGGTCTCACTTCGTCCACGTCTCTATTTCATCCTCTCCATCATCCTCGATTTTATAAGTACGCGTGTCGATGAAAACAAACCGCCTTGCCCTCGTAACCATTATGTACAGCAAGCCAAATCGATGTATGAAGGTCAGATAACATGAAGAATAGTTTTGAAGCTACAAGAGTGTGATATTTTTTTCGTATAATTAGCGGATTTTGCGCAGTTGTATCGAGCCAGTATTGAGAACTATGTAACGAGTTGCTACAAAATAAAAGCTATCGCGGGCCGCATTGTTACAGGATTTTTGCTCAGGCCTTTGAGCAATAATTCAAGATATCAAAAAATCATAATTAGTTATTAAAAAAGTACGTTGATGATTATAATTAAATAATCGTTGTAATTGAGTTTGTCGTCCTCATCATTATACATCTTGTATTTTTGGTTGAACTATACTGCATAATACGTTTAACCGAGAAACTGTCATCAAATACGAAGGAAAGATATCACGGTAATTTGATAAAGCTTTGAAAATAATTTTTTTAACTAGGACGTTCGTTATTATGATATTTTGTTTGATGTCGGGATTTTTTCTCCGTAGTATCGTATTGTGTTGTTGAAAAACAGTTGTTAAATGAAGAAAGAAAAATGGCAATTCCAGGTGATCTCTACTCCCTTTTAATTGGGGCCTTATATGTGTACATTCTCGAGAGAAGATGAAAATGCAACTATTATTTCCTGTACAACCCCTGATGAGGAATAGTAGATAATGTATTTGCGTTTGGGTTCGATTGAAAGGAGACGCAATAACGCGTGGTAATCAATGTCCAAAGTAAGCAATCAAGTCTTGCTTTAGCAGTGCAAGATTCTTGCAACGTCTTCATTAAACTCGAAAAGGAAGATGAAGAGACAGATTGCTAGATGGGCAGCTCATCTATATGTGTGCGCGGAGAAAAAAAAACGAGGTGTGCTTCGCTAAACGTTTAAAAGCGAGACAACGTGATATCGTCTCCGTCTCGGCGGAACAGAAAATAGAGGAGAGTCGAGGACCACATGGCATATGACGACGAGAATATCGTCAACGAAACTTAAGACTGTAAAATGGGACGATACGGTTGCTGGCTAGAGCGTCGACGCAAAAGAAATGAGATCGGCGTAAAACCATAAAGAATCTGGAAACCCGAAGAAGGACCAGTTCCGGAATGCGCACGGGATATGATTTCTCTCTCTTTTTCTTTCCCTCCTGCCCTCCCTCGCCCTCTCCCTCTTCGTCTTTAATGCCCATTCGATCCTTGGAACAGTCTCGGCTTAGGACTAGACAAAAACGCACTCAATAATATTAACATCTTTTTTAAATAAAGAATATGGAATCGCATGTAAAGGTGTCGACGTCATTAAAATCTGAGGCTGGATTTGGATCTAACAAAATATCTATTGAATAATAGATACAAGTTGTTTCCTCTAGTTCGGAAATTGACAATTGCAAAATCATAGTTAGGTAATACAACTTGGCGATATATGATTTCATCTCATTGACTGTGTTTTCATTATTTTCATCGTGCATACAATTATTGTGATGTTATCTTTATAAGATAGGATCTTTGCTAAAGCACAATAATTTAAATATCGGGTTTCCAACCCTCACTTACTGATTAAAAATTTAATATCTTGAAGTATTCTTTGGACGTCACACAATATTTTCGAGTGTGTGTCGAAGTAATGGACCGTAAAGTATACTAAACTCCTGCTCTCTATTGAACATTTGTACGTTTGTTTGTATTTACCTATCTTGTTTAGGTTTTTATAAAATTCCGTACCGATTGGCTAATACTGACCTTTCATGCATGACCCTACAAGGGAGTAAGGGACATATATAGTACATATTCGCTATCTCTCAAAAGTAAGAATGCCTCACTAGAGAGCTCGCCAAGTTGTTGTTTTATAGTTTTTTTTACCGAGAAACTATTCCATAACAATGTGGTTTATGTTGCGAGCTGCAACAATTCTACTCGTAAAAAATTAGTCCTTCGTATAAACAGTTTTTTTCTGAAATATATTCCTGTTCATTTTATAAAGAGTAAATAATGTTTTAGGAGCAAGATTGCCTGATTTACCTGATTATGAAACCTAACGTATTGAACTGTTCTCGCACCGGCCTTGTACAACTTATATATCCGGGAATCTCAATAATGAAACAAATATACATAAACTTACATACACTACCGCTCAAAAGTTTGGATACACCAGCGGATATTTCTTGCCGCACTTAAAGTTGAATAACTCAGTCAAAAAGAAAGATATTTGAATTTCCAA
>JAPYZU010000641.1:0-28630 GCA_030523005.1 Tryphoninae sp. B BG-2022a
CATAATTATATCTTCTCGTTTTTGCGTGTCTCTATATATATATATATATATATATATATATATATATATATATATATATATATATTATATACCCATGGAGTTTTTACTTATTTTTTTGGTGTTTCGAAGCGACTCATTGTTTGGAGGGCTATCGTAATAAATTTAATGAAATATAAAGTCATTGAAAGCCTTATGATAAAAGAAGAAATAAAATAAAATAAAGTAAAATAAAATAAAATAAAATAAAATGAAACAAAAACAGGAACTTTATATGTAATGAATTCATGGTTAACGAGCATTGCAAAAAATATCAGTGATGACTATTATATACTATTATATCAAATTGGAAGGGTATAATAATCATTATTGAGCATTTATCTCGCATGCGAAAAAGAAAGCCCCGGTGGACAAAAAAGGCGAAATAATAGCCAATATGCTGAAACATAAGAAATCAATGAAAAAAGAAAGAAAAAAAAACGAGTCAATATACGATCCCCCTAATGGTCTTGGGAATTAGTGCCGAACGTGATTTTTCTCACGACATTTATTAAGACCGTTGTTCATTTAGGATTAAACGATTCTAGATAAACGATATTCCAGATTTTTAAAGGAAAACAAAAAATGAACAGATAAGAATTTTCTTTTATACACTTTTTATTCAACGTTTTTTTTTTTACGAGAATCTCGTGGCTTTTCCCGTACCGTGATAATTGTTCTGTTTCCGTTAAATGTTAAGGTCCGTGAATTTTGTTTTTTTTGTCGTTTTAATGATCTGACTCAATCATGTTTTTTACACACTCGCGCTCGTGCTTCTCTACATCGAATCCATATTGCAACTCGGTCGTTAATGTGACCTCGAAAAAGCGAATTTTTACTCATGGCTTAGAAACAAACTCTCAAAAGGAAATAGAGATGTCCATTTAGAAAAAAAAAACGCCCCGTTGTTACAAAAAGTCGTGTCAGGCTCGATTAATCGACGTTAAGAAACGTATGAAATGTGGCTTCGAGGAGATTATAAGACCATTTAGCCATTAAATACGTGTCTTTCCACAATATTAGAGTACAATTGAAGTAATGACGTATTGGCCTATGAAAATTATGTACACGAATCATAATCCTATGTACATGCAATAATTGCGAGGCCAACGGGTTGTCGACGAAATCGAGAGATAATCTCAGATTGAAGACTTTGACTTTGTCGCTTTAAAACCAATGATAATTTTCTAATTTGAAATGTAAATGACAAAATTTGTCGAAACTTTGTAAACGAGCATAATTGTATCGACGCGTCGTTGGCCTCTGATTTGATTCTTTATCGAATTCTTGGCGATAACGTTAATTAAATCGAATATTCTTTAGTTCAAGCTGCAATTGAGAACAAGATGTACTTCCTGTACACTTTACTTACCGAAGCATAATGTTATTGGGTTTGAGAATTATTTAAAAGAAACATATATACATATATTTCTTTCAAATAATTATTGAATATATATACGTGTACGAATTCGCATAATTAATCTTAGTTCCATATTTCCCCGAGTGTACGTTTAATAAGGAACTCAATTGATTTTTTTAGCTGCTTCGTGGTATCACTATAAGAAACAAAATACCAACAGTTTTATTAATTCTTTTTATTCAACATACAGCGAATTTGTTCAATGAAATCGAATGTTCAAATTATACTACGAGTTCCATTTTCAGTAAAGTCAATTTTGTTCTATTTGCCACTTTCCTTGGAAAAAAAAGAAAAGAAAATATGACTGTTAAACCATACAAGTTCCCTATTTTGCGAACACTTCGTTCGAGCTACAAGCTCGTAATAATAAATAAAAAGAATTGAAGAAATCTGTGCCCTGTAAAGCATAGTAACTGACTACCCAATCGGATCTAACAATCTTGTATCGAAGATATAGAAATGCCGTTAATAGATCAAATATGTTAATGTTATCATATGAAAATGTAATGCTACATATATCGCGCTACCCATTAACATTGTATAGTGTGACTAAACGCGGCGAAAAAAAAGAAAGAAAAAAAATACTCCATGTTCATTCGATGCGTTTGTATAGAAATGGATCCGGCATGTATTATCGTTGGCTAGAGTCAATCCAATATCTTCATCAAGATGAGTTTATGGCTCACGAGGATTTCGATACGAGAACAGCAAACTTATTACAAGCTAAATGTAGGATTGATTTTAGTCGGCGATCGTCCATGCGAGTATGCTGCAAGAAGTTAATGTACTTATAGAGAGAGTTTCATGCGGAAAAATCCGTCGTCATCGTTATAAAAATAAATTGATAAATCAAAATCGATCTAACAGCCGAGAAACAGCAAAAAAGAAAGAAAAATAAACAAAAATCAATTAGTAACCGGTCTAATAAATTGGAGGAAATAGCAAAGCAAGCAAGCCCCCTTCAAGAATCATTCCTTTCTTTAACACATGCTGCTGCTCGCAATTCAGTAATTAGGAACTGATCGAATTTTAGTTTTCTTTTCTTTTTTACTTGTCCATATAATTGTGTAAATAATTGTGTACTGTCCGTGCTCGGACGTGTCCCAAACTGCTTGCAATATCGATAGCAGGCTTGCAGGGAAAGTTTTTTGTTTGTTTTTTTTATCTTTTTATCTGACCTTGAAAAGTTCTCGCAATGATCAAATTCTGGCAAGTGCATAATATTATTATTATTATTATTATTATTATTATTATTATTATCATTATAACAGAAAGTTATTCTTTTTAACTGAACTTTGTAAAGATTGTCCTAACTTTTAATTGTATTATCTCTATTCTAGGCTTAAGCAAAATTTCTATACAACGGCGTCTTGTAGCATAATATTTAGAAGTATATGTATATATATATATAAATAATATACATATACATATACTTATACTTATATAATTGAGAAACGAAAGAAAAACAAGAGAGAAGTATTCCCCCGATTTAAATTTACGTTTAACGTAACGTGATGACGTTAATGAGCATTTCTTACTTTCATTACTGGTACGTTTACGCCAGTGTAATATAAAAATATAATTATTAGTAATATTAATAACAACCAATCAACGATCTGGTCCTCTTTTATTCAGCATTTCGAGAAAAACCAACACCCGAAGGAGAAACAAAGCATATTAGTTTATAGAATTACGAAGTAAACTTATTTATGACTCTTGTCCATTGTTTTAAAGTATTTATTGATTCGACTATAAATAACAAAGTATCTAATCGAAACATTGTATTTTAATTGTAAGTTGTGTAACTGTAGATTTTTGTAGTATTTATATAATTTTTTTTTTTTTTTTTTCGTTTTCCGTCACTCTCTTTTGTTCTTCGTGGTGTGAAAAACAAAAAACCAGATATGCGCGAATACGTTCGGTTATTTTGTTTAATTATGTTCATTCGGTTACATAATTTAATATGCAGCACAGACAAATTATATCTTAGAACACGCAACGTAAATTGTATCTTCTTTTCTACCGCTCCTTCATCTTCCACCTTTACGTTTTCATCAACATAGGAAAACAAAAACGTGTGTCAAGGATAGCTCATTTGGGCGAAAATGTACAGCGATCGATGATAAACATTACGTATCGTACCATATTTATTATTTTTTTTTTATTGCTATCGTCCTTTTGAGGAATAGATACATGTACAATCGTAACAAATTACTTTCACATACCTATCAATCACTATTTGTATATGTATATTTGCATATATACATATATGTCTATATGATTTATGTATTTTTTTCGCTTATATTAACGGGGTTTACAAACTTATATCGAATAACGAATAATACATTTGCCGACGATCCTTGCTAAGATGCATCTTTTTCACTTGCTCTCTCTTTCTCTCTCTCTCTCTTTCTCTCTCTCTCTCTTTCTCTCTCTCTCTCTCTCTCTCTCTTTCTCTCTCTCTCTCTCTCTCTCTCTCTCTCTCTCTCTCTCTCTCTCTCTCTCTCTCTCTCTCTCTCTCTCTCTCTTTAGGGATTTTACTGTTGCTTGGCTTTTTGTTTTTTTTCACATTTTTTTTTTAAATATATAATTTGCTATATTGTCGACGACGTTAATACTCTCCTAGTACGCGAGTAAGTGGCAGTCTTTCGTTCATCCATATTTCAACATCAGAACGGAAAAAAAATGATAATGTTAGGCGTCGCGAGCAAATTATATCGTCGTATCCCGTCTTTAAAGAAATTCAGTAATAGTATACGGTTTTATTTGTATTTTCAAATTCCGCGTAAAAAAAACTCGCCAACGCGAAAGTTGCGATCAACAACGATATCTCCCAACAATATTGCTCGGAGAGACAAAAAACCAAAGTTAGCTGCTCCATTATTATTATATCTATAAGTGAGAGAAATTTCATACTCGACTCGAAGCGACTTGAGTTTTGTAGTGTGAAGAGATGCGCTATTATATTATACGGTTCTCGAAGTGTGCGAGTATATTAACGAGTTTGTTCATCATACATGAAAAATATATGCAAAGTAACATTTTCAATACTACGTTAAATGCCTTTTTTATGGATGAAATTGCAAGAATTTTTTTAACTGTGCGTACGAGACGAAATGGTGCATGAAACACGCATCGATGCATTATCTGTTCGACCTGTAAATTGCAACGATGCGCCCACCATATTGGACAAAATATTTATTTCTACACGTAAGAGTTTTTTTTTAAGGACAAACGTAATTTTACGAAAAAAAAGAAATAACATTTTATTTAGAATTTTTCCACAAAATTTAATCCGAGGTATTCATCATTATAAATGTTCTTCTTCCCTTTCGCCGAATCCGTATCAATACTATTAAACGATACACATGGTGCTTCCAAGACCATAATAACAATCGGTTTCCGTTATTTCGTATAATAAAGTTTTATATTACAGTGAAAATAATACAATAAGGTATGTTATTGAATCAATGCACTAGTTCAGTACGTTTTATTGTAAAAAATGAGATAGCACAAATTAAGTTGCGGTGTAATATTGCCAGATGAGCATCGTTCGAATAAATCGAAAAAACTTTTGTGAAAAATTGAAATAATCATTTGAAACGATTCTTTGTTATTGGCTTATTCGTTTATTATTCATTTAATTAATTATTCGAACGATACTGATCGCTGATCACAAATTAATCATTAGATCAATCAACAGTTTTTTGTATTTAATCACGATTTAGCGCAGGTGGCGATGTTTTAATTGACTGTATAGTGCGATTTTCTAAAAGTACCTTATAAAAAAATATCATAGCGTATAAAAAATGCACAGAAACAGGAGAGAGACGGAGAGGAGAAATGGTGCTTCGCATTAATACAACTCACAATTCACATATCACTCAATCAATATTTCAATTTGACTAGGTTTTCGTTTTTTTTTTCTTTTTCGTTTTCAACAAGTAACGACTTAAATTCAAGAAGAGGAAAGATTTCTTTTTATATAGAATTTTTCTTTATATAGGGGTGATGAACGAGAGCGTGGGTCAATTTCGTTCGAGGATGCATTGCCCGTACGAGAACCGGAATATTTTGCGTTTCTTGCTGAAAAAGGTATATATTGGAAAACACGAAATTCGAAAAAGTTGAGCTTTAGATTAAAAAATATAATTTCGTGAATTCCTGCCTTCCGAAAAGACCTTTGTTGTTGTTGTTCTTCTTCTTCTTTCTCGTGGAACTAATATAATTTTGTACTGATCTGATTGCGGCATGCGACTAAAATAACGTTAGAATTTTCATTCGCATTTGGCACTTGAGGGGCTGAGCATCCTCGAGACGCGAAAACTCACGTATTTTAAATCCGGGACGAGGACCCGTAGACCCTGCTACGACATTTCAACACGCTGCTCTTCAAGGAGTTCGTGAACGCGTTATCGAATATTTCAATTACGATTGTTGGACAACATCGGCCAGCACCCAAATCTCTGGACGCTTAATTATTATTCGGAAGAAGTTGTGGAGATTAGGAGATATTCGTGCACAAATTATAAAATAGGGAGAAAAAAACGAATAAGTCGTAAGACCGTGCAACAACTCATTTCTCGATTCGTCTACAAACTCGATCTCATCGACGGAAAGTTTATCAAAGTTTATCCGCCGCTTGTTGTCATGGACGTGTGATCAATTTCACATATTTGTTTGGTTTTTACTTATTTATTATAATCATTATTGTTGGTACTATTAATATTTTCTTTATTACTATTTATATCGCCTGAATCTTGAATTCTCATAATATCCCGTAAAAATCAAGTAAAACAAGAAAATGACCGACGTATTAAACAAAAATTTCTTTTTCTTTTACTCGGCAACGTTTATCGGTCTTAACGATAAGATAAAAATCGGAGCATTAACACGGGCTACGATTGAGGAAGTTTTTAACATTATCAAATCGGTTACCGCCAATGACTTTTTGTATTCAGTCTCTTTACGGTTTCGATTCATAGGCGATATCGACAAAAGCAAGACGGACGAATATGAGAAACGATCAAAGAAAATTTTCAAGTTCAAGCTCGGAAATTTCGTAACAAAGGACACAATTCGAGACAAAGTTTTTCGTTATTCGACCGTGCTACTTTTGCTTTTACTCGTTAAGTTACGCTATTAAACTTTGTCGGTATGTTCAACAAAGTATTTTCATTATTCATCTTGTTTTCTTCTCTAATCTCTTAAATAGGTATACACTGCACAATGTTCAAATGAACAGTGTTACAAGGAAGGCATTTATCTCGTTTTTCTTCTTTCTTTCTTTCTTCGTCTTTTTCTATATAATCATGAAACCGTTCATGCTGCCCTAAGAAATATTCATTTCCGAATTCCCGAAATCATCAGCTGATGCAGAATCCTCTTTCCTTTTCTTTTTATTCCTGTTTTTATCCTCTTCATTCACGATTCGCTAACACACAACTTTATCCCGAGATTTCGGAGAGATTATTTTCTTCTTCTTCTTATTTTCTTTTTTTCGTTTGATTTCTTTTCTTTCTTTAATTATTTATACGTCATATTAAACTTTGTTCACTCGCACCGTCTCGACCGAACCTCCTTCCGCACTAAAAAGTGTGACTCCGGCGGCATTTTAAAATGTTACTCTCGCTACCATCACTATTGGCTAAATGTTACAAGGACGTGTCCGAGGGTGGTGTGCTCTCTTGATGACTTACGTGGCTCAGCGAATGCTGAAGAGCGTCCGGTGTTAGCCACTCCTTTGGCAGGCATCGTTGGAGAAAAGGTACGCGGGAACTGAAGTAAGCCAAACGATTTACCCATCCAGGAATTTCCTGTCCACATAGAACCTGTAAATTACAAGAAGGATGATAATCGCATCGCAAAATTCAGTCAATAAAAAAAAGAAGGAATCTAAATGATGGATTCCTTTCGTTTACGTTATATGTTGCCTCTTTGAACAGTAACTAATGTTTGTTCCAATGCAATAGTATTCGAGTCAAATAAATCGGATAATTAGATTTTTCGAATTTTTCTACGTATCCAACTTCAACACTTGAAGATCTATGTCCACGTATAGTCAGGGCCAATGAAAATTATGAATGCACCTCGACGAGACGGTAATACGAAAAAATGAGCCATAGAGACGGCACTGGAACATTTTTATTTTAAATAATAATAGTTCCCATAAGGTTTTGATAAAACTTGTCTTTTGACCAAATTTCATCTAATTAAATCCATAATTTTTCGATTTCTACCAAGATTCCTTCTAATATTGATTAGTGTTGAAAAAAAAATCAGCCTTTCCACTAGAATTTTTTGCATCTACTTATTTGTTCATAAAATCATTGCAAAAAATCTAACATTTGAAATTCCTGATACAATTTTTGTTCAACAATTGAATAGAAGCTTCTAGCTTAACTGAGAAAATAACAATTATGATCTAGCTAGTAGTACTTTTCTGTGACAATAATATCAACTAATATAACATGTACGTGCAATATTAGAATTAGGCAACATTTCTAAATCTCGACTGTTTTGGAGAAGTTAAATAATTCACACTCTACTAAAAACTTAATGGCCAGGTTGATGACGACCAAAAGATGATTTAATACCTGTGTCAGTTGACTACTAAAGTGATTGCAATTTTTGTTCATAAGATGATATCGATCACCACGAAAATCTTTGCCCATGCCACTCACGATTCTTGCAACATCTTCTTCTGTAAAATCCGTATATCCAATATGTACCGATTGCCTGAAATAAAGGTCGATATAATCGCATAATTTCAAAACAATGAGTATGTTTCTTCATCCAATCATGTCATTCAATGTAATTCACAATTTTTTATCACCTAAATCGGAATTGTTCTCCAAGTTCACCCGTGTCTCTGGGTTCAATCTCGAAGATTCCAGAGATTGGGAGGGTATGACCACCATAGGCATATTCTGAAAATAAATGAAAATATTTTGTTATAGAAATAACGAAATTTGTATCGAATCGTTTAACTTTTTAATAATCTCATACGTACCCACTCCATAAATTTCTACACCAGAATGGAAGACGCCCAACCCAATGGGTGTTGTGTACTCGTTGATCCAGTACTGAGTGAGATAAATAAAAAATTAAAAAATCGTAAGCATTAAAAAGTTATATATGAAAAGATAAGAAATATATTCTTACCATATCATAAACATTGAGAACAATTGGCTCACGCGCCATCTTTGGAATAAGTTCCTCGCTGTCTTTAGGATAACCCAGACAGCTGGGAAATGAGAGATTACAGCCAAGACCTGATGAAAACATCACAGAGATACTTTGTACCTGAACGTTGACCGACGACGAGCTATCTAAGTTCCAGAGCACCTAATAAGCAAATACATCATCTAGTTACTCTGCCCAAATGAAAACTCGATTCGATCTAGAGAGAAAAAAAAACAAACAGCATACAGACAGGCTCGACTCATCAAAATATGTTCAAGCTACAACATCTGTTACATGCCAACTATGTCAAAAACTTATAATATTCTATATTTATAAATATCCCTGGATATTAAAAAATACAGGTATTTTAAATTACGATGTATCTTTGTAAAATCCCAAAAACTATCACTATATTACAATCGAAGCAATATTTTCACACAGTGTATTTAGAAGTTTTTCTGCACAGGCTGTACATTGCACCTCTTCGAGCTTCTCGTTTTGAGTATTAATTGGTATTAATCGGTGCACAAAAAGGGGTCGATGACAAACTGGTCTAATCTTAAAGTTAAATCGGTCAAATAAAAAAAAAAACGTGATAAGAAATGACTTGAAACAAAAGATTTTTACTGTCTGAAAGAGGCTGTGGTGAATATATTCAATGCATGAATTAAAGTGAACGATATACCCATGAAAGTGTCATACTTTCGAAAGGTTTTATCTGTCTGATTGGATCATTTTCTCCATAACGGTTGACATTTAAAAAAAAAGGAGATAATTGTCATCTCGATCGCTCCATAAAAATCTGAACCGAATGTCATAGGCATCTTATGCCCGTCGACGGAAAAATAGAACGACGCGTTTTTACCGATCGAGCTACAGCTGTTTCGTATCACATTTTGAGATCACTAATATTTATGACTAAAATAATAACAGTAATATCATATTATTACCTTGATTTTCTCGTCTTCAATAACGAGACATTCCTTATGACTTTTATATACCGTCTGTCTGTCGTATGTGGACCGTATCGAAATTTTCGTCAGTGGCAAATGGAGATCATGTCGCTGAAGATGAGCAGGATTTTCTACGGATTCCACTGAGCTTGAATATAAATTATTGTTATAACGAGACCAAGAGTCAATTCGTAGTGAATGTTAATGTCACAGACACCACCGAACGTAAATGAAGGCTTTTAACAAAGTAAAAAAAAGGAAAGTAAATGATTTCGTTTCTTTACTCAGTCCAGAGTGACTCATAAACAAACCAAAAAAAAACAAAGGAATATAAATCTACACGAGTTTTTGATAAACGTAAACGTCACCCGCATGCACGAACACAATTGTAATTATGTATTATAGTTGTTTTCCCGTCGCTCTGTAACTATGTAGTAAATGCACAAACGAGACGCGAAATTAGCTCTTGCATGACAGTTGCTTTAGGCCATAATATACACACATATGCCTGCCCACTAGTTATATCTTTCTTTTGTTTCTTTTTTATCTTCGCGGCGAGCCACTCTACTCGTCCTCAGAGTACAACATTTATTTTGTTTACTTTTTATTTTTATTTTTAGAGTTGCGACACTTTTCACCTTCTGTTGACTATGCCCACTTATGAAGAAGCTGTTATCGCGAGGCGAGATAACTAAAGTACTCAAGTATCAAATGCAAACGAAAAAAAATCCGAAGCGTCGAGCCAACTGTCCGTGCCTTTTTCTCGTCCGAGGTTATAATTCGTACTATGGATCTGATTGTAGGCTTGGTATCAAGGTACACTCAGGGTGCGTTCGGGACTCGGTCTTGGTTCGGGATGGCGACTTTTTCTAGGGAAAATCGGATCCCAAGATACTCCATCTAGGTATGTACGACTTGCATAACACGTCGGCAAAGTAGATTTTCTTTTCGTCGTTACGGTTCATTGCGGACCCGGTAAAACATCAAAGTTACCTGAAAACGATGGCTTAATGTGAGATGACAGATCGACAGCACAGAGCTAGCGTGACTGCTAAAAATTCGAATGCTTTTATCTTGTGAACAGTGTTTATTTCGTATAAAACCAAAGAATTATACCGTTCGGCTTTTAATAGATATTAGGATAATTGATAAATAGGCGGAATTGCAATTCTCTTTATTCCAAAATGTCAGTTATTTAAAACAAAAAAAAACATGTTTTGTTACCCACTGATTGAAATGCACACTAGGTGGGCATTACTCAATATAAGATATATTATGAGGTAAAGTAAATAATTTCACGTTTCTAGTTGGCAATAATTCGAAACAATGCGCTCCGAGCTATGTATAGGCGAAACTTTCACACGTCGACTGTATCGATATTACGTGTAGGTTTGAAGTGAGGTTGCATAGATGTATATACATATATAATGTTAAATAATAATATTGTATAGACGAAAGCATATGCCTAGACAGCGGCACGAGAACGGGAAAACTCGCATAGGTTGTTTCTACCGTTTCGAATATTTTCTTCGCGCGTAATAAAATTAATAGAATTAATAGTTTCCCGTGAAAAACAGGCTTAATAGACACTAAATAGAAAAATGTACCCAAAGATCAAGAAATCGATTTAGACTTTTCATAAAGTAATCGTAAAAAAGATAATAAGTCACATATTGAGGAATGAACTGCCCACGGGATAAAATATTGACAACTAAAAATCGTAATGTCATCCAATAGATATTCCTTCCAAGTTCGTTTGTTTTTATTTTGACACTTTTACGTATCTCATTGTTCAAAGTTCTATAGCTATTTAAGCTTTGGATTTTTACTTGTCTCTTGTTATACATTCATATCTGTTAATACGGCTTTTACGAATGTTTTTACTTAATTTTGAATTTCTTTAATGACATTTCATGTTGGCAAAGATTAGTAACATATTAGGGCAAAAGGACGAAAGTATAAAAGTGGGCTACATTAGTAGTAAATGATAAAAAGAGAGAGACGCCACGAGGACTCCGGTCTATACCTCGCACAAGCGCAGCTCCAATGAAATCGAACGTAAAGAGTACGTGATTACGAGCGAGTAAGAGAGAGTGCGTGAGGCAGCTTAGCTAGACTACGAGTTATACGTTATATCGAAACCCGTCCATGTGCTCAAACCCATTATTATAACGATTATAACGATGCCAGCGACGCCGGTGACCGGGGTACCAACTAGGTGGGTACCCCAGCTTCTTGTACTTCACGCGACAGTTTCTCATCTTCCTTGTTGATACGTCGTTGGTACATACGCGTTGGTAGCCGTTATTGGGTAGCCGTTATATCAGTTCGGGGAGAGACAAAAGTTTATCCAAAAACACATGTAGTAGCGGGATATTATGGCGGGATCAAGAATTTTGTTAGATATAATTGTATTTACGTTATGTGTAACGTTATTATCAACTACAAAGTTAGTCACATCATCGCGGTTGAATGTTCCAAGAGTGTTGTTGCCGGTATTCAATGATTTCCCGGTTAATTTCACCCTCGAGGTGACCGAAGGAGGTTGCTATCAGTGGTAAGTACTCGTCACTCGTGTATAAAAATGCTGCACATTTTTGACATAAAATGTGAGCGCAACATATTTCATTATTATCTCATCATTTTCAACAATATAAATTTTATATTTGCTTGGAATGTCCAACTTTATAATTCCGGCGCGAACTCGCTAAGGTTAACTCCGTCCTTCCCTCCCTCCCTCTTGCCATTGTACTTTCTCTGGCGTGTTTTTGTATATCTGCTACCCACTTTCAAGGAAACGTTATTCTTTTTCTCAGGTCGACATCGCGACTCGACGTAATACATTTGATACCACTCAATGAAAATTCCGATCGGACATGCTCGTCAGCTGTTATGGTACAGAGTATCACCAGAGACCCAAAAAGAAACACAGCTATAGTACTTGCGGAAGATATTAATACAGGACAGTTATTACGATGCGACGTCATTGTAGATGCTATATTCAACCTCAATCTTGTTACTACCAGCAGAGAATTGTTTATCGAAGATGCTCCAGAGGCCTTCGAAGTCAGGGCGTACGATGAACAGGGTAATACGACTAGTCATTTTGGTGACTGTATAATTTTTTTAATATTGCATTATTATTGTTTACGACATTTGTCCATTTTTTTGGATAATACCATAAATATATCCATATAGAAATTACGGTCAATACAGTAATGAAATATTGAGAGCCATTGCTATATCTCAATGTCTAATAATATACAACATTTACGCAATACTCAACATGTATAGCGTTAGTCCTTGAGCTTATGCAAAATGTACCAATGAATTGTTAAATTTAAAGGAAACCAGTTTACCACACTGGCTGGTGTCGAATTTCACTGGACAATTGGTAGCGGAGACAAAGCTAGTGCTCGGCCAGAATACGAGTACAACAATATTCTGCATTTCATGACTTTCCAAGAATCTCCTTATGAGACTCCTCATAGTGTGGCAATGCTCGATAGTACTGGAAAAAAGGGAAGCATAATACTTCTTGAAGGCATAAAAACTGGTACAGCAAAGGTATTATTGCATACCATTCTTTAGTGCGGCATTCACTGTTACCTAAGGTTCTGTCTTGAAAAGACTAACATTGGGTAGAATAATATTTCAGTCTCTCCGCTAAGAGAACAAGTTCCACATCTGTACATCTATTACAATATAAATATCATTTGCAACAGAAGTAAAGTAAAAATATATACAAATCGTGTGGAATGAAAAACTAGCGTAATTTTAAAAAAAACTCGTATTTAGCTTCGTCACTTCGTGAAATAACAATCGTTGATATGAATTTTTAAGGTCTCTGTGAAACTTCCCTACCCAGAATACAAGCATGTGCCAGCGGTTGAAGTTGAATTAATCGTAGTTGCCAATCTCATTATTCTTCCTACGGATGTGACAATGATGGTCCACGATAGTATAAAATACAAAATAATGCAGGTAAAATACAATTTCTTGTTGTGGCTCGATTCCTAAGTACGACACTTATGACAAACTCAATTTTTCCATTTCAAAGGTTCACCAAGGTCGTTTGGAAGAAATCAGTCTTCCTTCGGCTCAGTATTATCTAGAAGCAGAAAACCCTTCACTCTTGGAAATAACCAACGATGGTCGATCGGCATATGCACTTGCTCATGGAAAAACCAAAGTGATTCTTCACGATAAGAATGTTCACGAAGAATATGGTGTCGTTTTGCCAACTGCAACGATAAATATCAACGAAGTAGCCTACATAACGATAACAGTATTACCAAACAGAAATTCGGGTCTAATACTCGGGGAGACGCATGAGCTCATCGTTGAGCTCTTCGACAGCAAAGATCACAAATTCCATATTGGTGAAGGTGTCGAGGTAACCCTAAATTTCGATTCACAATTTTTCGAAACGAAATCGTCGACCCAAAACGGCAGTCATGTAACTGTAGTGCCACTTATGTGTGGCACAACGATAGCCGAGGCTCGACTACACGGTGTCATAAACGCGCAAGGCAAAAAAGTAGCCCTTGTACAACCACTCACCGATAAAGCCGAACTCGTTGTTCACACACCGGTGGTCGTGTCTCCCCGCATTCTGGCAGTTCCCTGGGATCCGAAGAGTAAATCACGCCTCGATATTGCCCTTAAAGCAACAGGTGGCGATGGAAAGTACGTATGGAATTGTCGGCAATCGTCGATAATAACCGTATCACAGAACGGAGTTGTGCGGGTACTCGATCAAGGTAGCGCCGATGTAACTGTCTCAATGTCAAGAAATCCGCACAACAACGATCGTGCTCGAGTCCACGTGTTGCCGCCTTCGCGATTGGAAATAATACAATACAACATCGATGCTGCGATCGGTGATCCGTTGGATCTTTACGTGGCGCTGTACGGAAAAATCGGCGAAGGCTCGGAGGCAAAGGAAGTACCGTTCACCGATTGTCGCGAAATTCCCTTCGAAGTTTACATACCCGATGGCAATTTCGCAAAGAATACAAGCGAAAATTCTTATCCAATTGGAACAGCTTGTGCAACGATCCGTCTTATCGCCCTTAACGTTGGTTCATCTGGAATAACGGTTGCTTATAGCTCAAACGGACAATATTTGATGGACAACATAACCGTCTCGGCGTATGAGAGACTCGTGGCGGTTCATCCGTCGAGTAGTGAGACCCTCTTAGCCGTTGGATCGTCGAGAAAAATTGTCTTCAAGGGTGGTCCTGGACCGTGGCCAGGAAAGCCTCAGAGCTATAAACGGGAAATTTCCGTAACCGACGATGAGGTCGTACGCGTTAACGAACAAAGATCGAAGGAGAGCTCGGACGTTTCCGTGTACGACGTAACGTGCAAAGCACTGGGTGACGTACTCGTGACGTACACGATCTCGAATGCACCTTTATTGCCGAATTGTCGTAACACCGAGGCGGCAGCGAGCGTGAGAGTTATATGCGGCAAGCCGCGACATATTCGTCTCAGCCCTGAATTCAAAGACAGTGAAAATTGTCCAATAGGCCAGAGTAGTGAGCGCGTAATGGCCCACAGCGAAAAATCTCTTCGTCTTGTTGTGACGGTAATGGACGAGGATCGGAGACGTTTCGACAACGTTACTAGTTTGAATATCGAATGGAATTTAAAACCTACCGACAGTGCTCTAGCGGAAATCGCCAGTGGCACGCACGAGGAAACTTTCACGGATTTCGGGGTCGTTCTTCCGCGCAGTCACTATCAGATCATCATGCCGAAGAGACATACGGGTTCACTCGTCGTCTCGTCGAGAATCGTCGGCTATCAAAGTCTCGTTCTCGCGAGATCGAGAATATCGCCCGAGCGGCCGGCATTTGGCATTCTCAACGATCGTGGTGCACTAATGACCCCTCTTATCGAAGCGGAGATTGTCGTTTTTCTCGTAAATGACACGACTATCGCGCCAAGTAAAATGAAAGTTCTCAACGATCCTAGCGGCAAATATTCGCTTCAAGTGAGTCAAGGTTCGGGTTATTACGAATTTGTTCTGAGTAGCGAAGACATTGCTGAAGTACGTTACGTCGAGCCGACTAAGACGATAAGCGTCGTACCGAAAAAGCCGGGTTTGTTAAGGCTCGCTCTCGTCGACCTTTGCCTCGATTCTACACCCGCGGAGGCGGAAATCGAGGTACAACAATTGGCAGGTATAGAGGTCGAGAGTGTGGACAAGGTCGAAAAGGGCAAGTGCATATTGGCCACACTGAAATTGTACGATACAAACGGGAACATTATCCAATTGCCGAATCTCGATGCATTAGAGATTGATTTTGAGACTGATGATAGTTACATAGAGATAAAGAGATTGCCGATCAGCGAACAGGGCGGGGCACCGTATACAACGATACTCTATATGATACACGGGATCGAGGAAGGCGAACCAAAGCTCACTTTTACGAATGGACATGGTGATCACGAGATACGTAGCGAGACTATGAACATACAAGTTTTCCCCCCACTTAGAGTCACCGAGAGAAATCTGACTGTACTCGTTGGTACAATTTGTCAAATCGGTACGACAGGAGGACCGAGTAACGGAGCGATAGAATTTTTCGTCGAAAATACGAATATACTGGCGATCGATCAACAAGGTGTACTGGAGGGTAAAGCTGTTGGACACGCCAAAGTAATAGCACGTGCTGTAGGCCCGGGTGCTAGAGGAACGAGAATCATTTATTCGCAAGATCATCTTTACGTCCAAGTTACTCATCTTCACAGTATACAAATCGCCGTGCCAACGACGAGAATCAAAGTTGGTGCTACCATACCACTGTGGGCTTTTGGTATACCGGATAATTTGACTCCGCTCATAATTGGATCGATGAAATCGCTCCTGTCGTTCACTTGGTATACGAGCGATCCAAAATTATTGAGCCTGCACAATATGTACGAGGGCACGGGAATAAATATACGCTACCAGAACGAGGTGTCTCTACGTGCAAGAGCTCATGCTGCCGGTCTGGCAACGATTTATCTCAATGTAACGACAGCGTCCAAGATAAACTCAGGCTATGAGGATCACGCGAGTTTTAGTACATTCGCGAAAATTGAAATTTTCGATGAATTCGCCATTGTCCATCCGGAAATTACTCACGGTATTCCGATTCTGCTGATGCAACCGAACTCGATCCTCAAGCTGAGAACTAATCGTGATAAGCACGGAGTTACGAGCTATAAAATACTCAGCAATGTCAGCAGCAACGAATCCGAGGACAGCAACGCGTTAACGCAAGCTTCGAAAACTGTTACTGTTGACAAAACTGGAGTTGTGAAATCCGGTGAGAATTATGGAAGAACCATAATATCTGTGACTAATGCCGAGTCTTACAACTTGAAGCAATCCGTTACTGTCATCATTGATGTGAGTATATTAAGACACGTAGTAATATGTTATCACAAAAATTTCGAGTTCTTCTCTCTCAACGCGTTGAATTACCTGAAAATATTTTTTTAGTCCATTTCATCATTTTTTTAATATTAATTTATTCTTAGCACACACGTTTACAAGTTGCAAACGATAAATTACCATTCATAACACGTTGAGTACCATGTCGGCCATCGGTGGTCGACAATGAACTTTCCGTTTAGGCCATTTCAACCACTGGTGGCTGACAGTGACCTGACGGAGATTTCCTTAACAGTTCGCATGGCATTGCAAAGTAGAGAGACTTTCTTGATGCTCACCCAAACCATGAAATTGCAGCTTTATTCAAATCCATTTTTGTACTTAAGGTGAAGCCGGTTCATTACATGATGTTGTCACTGAGCTCGAACATCCGTATAAGAACTGGTGAAGAATTGAATATGCTGCCAAGGGGTATGGAACTCGCTTACGTGATCGATTACTTCGACAATGTTGGTAACAAGTTTCATGCGACGAAATCGAAATTCAAGATCGCACTAAGTCGTTCGGATCTCGTATCGTTCGCCAAAGCTCCTGAAAATACTGTAACCGCCATGTTTCACAACGACGGTGAACTTGTTGCAAAAATTTACAACGAAAACTATCCTAACACGATGTTTGATTACGTTCACATGACAATCGGCGATATTGTTTTTCCAAGCAAGGTATGCTTAATTGATGTTTGAACATATGATAAATTAATAAGAGCAGGTCACATAAAAAGTTTTAAAGAAATTTGAAAAATTATTTAATAAAAATAAAACAGATCGTTTCTAAACAATGAACAGAAACGGTTATGGCTGGAATTATTAATACATGATTTTTTTATTTTTAGACAACTTTGACGGTCGGTGATGTTGTTTGCTTCTCAATGCCTCTGCTGACATCGGAAAGTGGCGATCCAAGCTCTTGGCAATCTTCCGGACCTGAGATATTATGGGTCGATTCGATTACGGGTATAGGTAGAGCGAAAAATCCTGGCCACACAATCGTGAAGAACAGTCAGATGACGAATAAACCAATCGACATTGAAGTCAGTGTTCAACCCATCGCGAAGATATCTCTCGTGCTTCTGAGGGGAAAAAATTTTACCGGCACAGAGGTGTTCAGTGTGCCACTTGTGCTCAGAAGTAAAGACGAAGGAGTCAAGGAGAATAACGTTCTTGCTCGTGGTCTCGGCGGTTGTCGAACGGATGCCACATTTAGTCTTGGCGCTTTTCCGTTTACTTGCAATATTAACTTTGTATCGCCGGTACCCTCTGTTAACATCAAAGATGTTTTCTTGACTAAACCACGATTCGACATTACCACTGGTGAGTAACCGATATTGCGTATATTTTTTCTATGAAAATTCTTCATATACATTCAGGTTATAAATTATTCAATGTAATTTATTAATTCTCAGGGTTTTACTACTGCGACATAATTCCCATGGGAGGGCCGACCAGTGTTATGAGTACGCTCGAGACCAAAATTATGGTGAACGCCCAGAGTCGCGACGTTGAAGGAACACCGCGCGAAGTCGCTTATCTACCACCTATTTATGTTAGCACGAAGGAAATTGTTTTCATGCAAAGTCCAAACCAACCGTTGAACACGGCTAGCCTCGAAATTGATGGACTACCCTCGGTGTTGGAACAAGTCACGGTAAGTTTTGGAAAGAAATTCCTTAACGAAAGAACTTAATTGCACGACTTGTCTATAATCATTTTTGTATAATATAATTTTTATTTAGATCGATGTGCCTGAGGGAATAATCGTGAGCTCTCGACAATTCGTCTGGAAAAATTCTGTACTATACAAGTTGCGTTTAATACAACAGAACGATGACATACAAGGCCAAAAAGTCATCGTGCTCAATGAACTAACTAGACAAAATATTTCGGTGAGTGGAAAAAATGTATTCCTAATATTTATTAAAGAAAAAATTGCGCAATTATTTTCAAACGAAAGATTTGCATGGAACATTCGGTCTGATTGTCTGTTTATTATAGCTTCTCGTAAGGATATCGACGTACGAAAATTATGCTCGCATTTCCGGCCTGCATTGGCTGGATTACATTTATTTTCATCGATATTCATTCGGAACTTTGGCCGTGCTCATCGTGACTTTCTTCTACCGTGAGTCATTTCTCTGAAAATTTTAACTATTACTAAAATGTCATTCTATCCTAGAATGGGGGTTTTCGATACAGTTGTTTGCGTAGAATACAACATAAAAATTAACATATCTTGCCATATTTTTATAAATGCATAAATGGAGCTCGTCATGCGCCCTTTCCACAGACCGTGCTCGGCCTTTGGATTCATTTTTCTCAGATAATTATATCTTGTCAAACAACGACAAATATATTGCTGCTGTACAACACAAGTGCTACTTCTGAGATCTCAAAAATCCCAAAATAGTATTTATTGTAGAATAAAAATATATTTCGATCTATTTTCCGACACATTAAATTGATTTTTAAATTAAATTTGTATCAGGAAAATGTAAACATAAATGCAGAAATGGAGAGCCATGAATGAGACATGTTTGGCAAATTAAAGATTGGTAGATTAATGACTTTTTAGCCACAACTTTAGTAATAACGTACTCCTTCCGCAACAAAAAATGAGTTTTAAAATACCCTGGGAATGAAAATGACCTTCTAAAGTGAATCTGCATTATTATTAAATAAATATTATTTACAGTGTGGAAGAATAAAGTATCCAGTGTCAATTTGGCAGTGAAGAACAACAATGTTTTTAGTAAGTTTTCAATACATTAAAATACATCGGAAAATAACTTTAAGAGCATAAACCAAAAATGTGTGTAAAATCGTGAAATAGACAGAAGTTTAATAATATCAGTTATCTTAGCTAATTTCGGATAATTATATACAAAATTTGGATAAATCTGTAGGATCGAACGTTGTTTCAGGCAAAACAAAATTTTGAATGGCTCTATCATCATTTAAAAATATTTAATATGGAACGGCTAATTTTGCAAAATTATATTGTGCTTAAATTTTCTATCATCCTGTGATAATGAAACAATTATTTTTATTTCTACCTAGTTGAAAGATGCCTATCTCCAATCAAGAAATCGCCAACGTTAAATTCGACGACGCTCAACAACAGTTTGAATTCGTCGGGACAGACAAATCCCGGATCGCCATCGCCTCTGCGCCCGTTCTCGGCGTTCGAACCGGTCTACGGGGATCCGCGAGGTTTTTACACACAGAACGCTCGAAGAAATTATTCCTTTCACAGCCCTTAGATAATTGTCCAACACCTTCTTTCTTGTACTTTACAAAATGTTTAAAATGTTGGCAGCTCCAGAGTGACGAGCTATCATCTGAGAACGTGTTTGTTTGTTTTTTGGTACGAACGATGAAATGCGAATCCGCAAAAGTGTCGCCGTTTCGTCTTAGTCAGCGGAGGAGCTCAGAGTGTTGTGATAATATCTTGTTTCGATATAAAAAAATATTTAATAAGGAACTCGAAAAAAATGTGTGGTTCATCGGAAGCGCAATGTTCAAGATCCGCTGCGTATTGAACACAATACATACTAAGCCTGCTCTCTTGACGTAGTACGGACATGATAAATCATCTTCAAATCTTGTAAAAAATGGAATATTCGTAATTTGCTATATGGAGCAGGCGGCATGACGATTTGACCAGAAAAAACAAAATTATTTCCTGATAATAATAGCTGCACGGGTTTATTTGCAAACCGAGTAAAACATTACTTTGCGGCCATTGCGATAATTGCAATGTGTACATAAATGTAGTTACACTCGAAAACTCGTGTTCCGATAGACATGATTTTTCATGAATCCAAATAGTTTAGAAAAACACATTTTTCTTTGTTTCTCGTTATCAACATTGTCTTCTTCTATTGATAGACAAGGATCTCTCTCGCTTGAATAGCGAACGCACAGATTCCTTTTCTCAATAATTGTATCGATTGTATACTCTCGTCACCGGACGTACATGGCACGAATATGGGGATGTAAAGACGTCTCCCTAATTGCGTCACCTCGACTGTTATTAACTCGGCATAGGACTCGCTTTTCCATTCATCTCTGATACATATACGCAAATACAATAGTATACAAAGCCGTTGTTTATACGGTAAAACTGCCGCCGCGCGTTTACGGCCAAACTGTCATTCATAAATAACGTGCACTTTCAGGATCGCTAATGCGGCCCTTAACTTGATGCGTTCGTCATATAAAATAATATGTAAATACCCGAGTTTATGATGAATTCAGTTTTCATATTGCAGAGCATTCGGCCAAGCGGAGTCCGTAAACGAGTCTACCGAACTAGTCCACAATATTTTTGATAACCAGTTACGAATTCTATAGCATAATAGATTTTGTTATCGAGCTCGATTTAGTCGTATTTGCTATAATATGTATTTCAACCCCGGATAGACGTACACATCAAAGCGACCAAGTCTCGATAAGAGCTGAATGAAATGCAACGTCTATAAGTAGACGTAACTATTTTTTTCAGCTTTGCTATTCGAGCTTAACGCGCTCGTGTGAACTTTTGTACAATACGTATAGAATCTATTTTTATTAATAAAAAAACCAATCGGTAATACGTTAACTATATTTAAAAACGTTACGAATGAGACATATAACACCAAGTGTTCATAGTACTTAATCATTCAAAAAAAACATGTAAAAACGAACGTCTGTTTCCTTGATTTTCTTTTATAACGAATTTTAAGGATGGATTGAAGAAACGCGGTTAAGGTTATTTTTGGCATTGCTTGGCTATTCAAAGGAATCAACGAAGCTTTCTATAAGGCAACCAATTAATATTTATCGTTAGTTTAATTTTTATTGTACTTCCTGATAGCTTGTTTCTTTAATGTAACTCTAGAAAAAGCAGCTTGCACTGATCAAATTTTTTTTCTTGTTTCTTTCACAATGGTTAAATCGTTGCGAATGAATCTGCCCAAGGTTACGAAGCAAAAATTAATGTTTGATCATAACCGTCCGGTATTAATATCGTTCCGATTAACTCTGGACAATTGCATATATATTGTATATTCTTACATTGTTTAATTGAAAAGGAAAAGAAAATACGACGACGTCAGGACGAATTTGTCAATTATGAACAGCTTTCTTATTTTTTTATAAATAAGATTTATTTAAAAAATCAGGCATATTTTATTGAACATTCACGCGTCTCGCAGTTACTCAAGGGAACTTTTGTTAATTCATCGAGTGGACTTGAGTTCTCCTAACAAAAAAAATTGTTTCCTCTATTTTCCTAACACTGTAAGATATTTCCTTAGTGTTTCTTAGTGTTTTTGGAGAGTTTTTCATATTTGCTCTTGCTCGAGTACCAGAGGGCAAAGGGAAGAACCAGAGAAGGTAGCGTCATGACTGCAAAAGCGGCCCAATCGATCTGAAAGAAAAGTTGATGTTACCTTCCTTTATGATTAGTAAATTATTATTGGATAAAATTTTATTGACCCAGTTGTTGCTGCAAACACTATACGATCGTTGAATTATTTTCATTAGCGCAAAATTATGCTCCAATATTTATCTCAAAGATATATGATACCGAAACTCGAGTTATAATACAATTTAAAATGTTACATGAAAATGACTTTTTGGGTAAAAATTAATACGTAGATTCAAGCAGAATCAATGTGACCCAGAACAAAGAAAGTTATTTAATTCGAATAAAAAATGACACTAGGACATTTTATGTATGCCCCATTTGAATTTAAAGAGAAAATTGTAAAATTAAAAATTGAAGAATCAATACTTTCAGTTCAAAATGAATGCCATCTTTGTCAATGTGAACAAAAATGGGGCAAAAGATTTTTCAGATACCTGATTTTAAACGTTATGAAAATCTTTAAGTACAAAATGCCATAATCAATGTGATTGACTAATAAATAAAAATTTCTTCCATTTAACGTTTTGTTGAGTAACGAAATTTAAAAATAATGGGTAAATTTGTACGTACGACATGAGATGAGAATTTCTTGGCATAATCTCTAAAGGAAACGATGAGACCTTCTCCAGGTGAGCTGCTGACTGCAACTTGTAGCCTTGGAGCTTCCTCGGTACGGCGATACAAAACTTCGGCTGATGTAAAATTGAAGTATCCATGCTTACGGGGTCGCACAACAACTGTGTGAGTTACGTTCGTAAATGGAGCTACGCGATCGATTCTTGCATTTAATTCACCGCTCACATGCGAAAAGTGGTCAGGATGGAAAGAATTATCAGTTATTTCAACTTCAAGAGCAGCAGCGCTGCCAACATTGTAGACCGTGTACTGTTAAACAGAGAATGAAAAGAAAATGTAATAATTATGTATTCAGTCACTTGCATTCTACATTCTACCGAGTTAGGAAGCTGTTCTCCATACAACATCAATAAACGGACGTTCATAATACCTTCACGATAATATCCATATTCTCTACTAAGTATTTGTTCAATATGTGTTTTGATACTAGAAGCCTTGCAGCTTCTGGTTCCGTTTCTTCGGCACAGATCGTTGCCAAGAAGGCTGCGACAGCCACGATCAAAATTTGGAACTTCATTCTGGAAATAAGAAAAAAAGAACGCATTGTAAGTAAAATGTAAGTGATCAATAATTAAAAAATGGCATACAATGCTAATGTCAAATTCATGACTAAATTCGTCTCATAAAATAAAAATTCGTCTCATAATTTTTTAGAATGTTCATTAAAATATTTTGAGAAAACATGATTCCAAAAGTATAATTTACTGAGGCATATTAAAAATACTATCGTGAAATATAAAATACGTGCAGAAAAGATGCCGCTTATCGAGCAGCTTTGACCACTGATTATTCCCCAAATCTGATTATTTTATTAAAATACTTTACGCATTTGTTCAAAATTAATAATGCAAGTACTCGCGTTTTATTATAGTTCCTTAGAATAATGAATGAAATAAAGGCTCTTTATTAAGAGATAAAATGTCGAGACTCACCTGCTCCGTGAAATATATAACCTGCACCTAAAACACGTATAAACTGAGTCCCACTTATTGTATTCTCGTGGAATGATACGTGAAGCGCCAAGTTCTGTGATGACAAAAGTGCCAACAGCGCCCGCGTTCACTGCCACGTTTCGGAGGCGAAGCAACCATCACCGTGAACGCCATTTCCGCGTCACGCTCCTTCGTGTGTTAGCACAACATCCGGTTTGATTTTCAAAAGCTCGACTTGCTATTATCTCTTCAATTTACTTCTTCGGCGATTCCTTAACTCGAGTATCACGAGTTATATGTTCTATATATCATAGCATTATATACAATTCAGTAGAGTCATAAAAATCTGTCAGATTTATTTGTATATTTAATCACTTTCTTAGAGAAAATATTCCAACGCACAACACTTGATGTGGATCTGTTGCGTTGTAGTTACGTGGGTTACGCTAGAGGCGCTGCTTTATAAGCGCCAAGTTTGAATTCAATCGACTCCGAGAAGATAAAAGACACAATGTGCTCATTAGACATCGCTGATTGTGAGATTCGGTAGTCAAAATAAGAAATGATACATAATCATGAAATTCACGGATAACCGTATTTTTTTTATAAAATAAGACTCAATAATTTTTTTGGAATTTTCGCCCCCGTATTATCAGACAAGTTAATCAAAGAAAATTCCGATACCAACATAGCCTCTTGTGGATCCGTACATTTGCATGAAAAGTAAAATAGGTCCGGAATGACACGGAAACTCAGAATATGCACAGAGTTAAAGATAAACACCATTTTCGCCATTACGTAAAATAAAAGCATCACCGTACGGTCCAATTATTTATAAAAAGTCTTGCCATAAATAAGTTATACATACGTATGGTTATAATGTCGGTAACAATAACGGTTTATGAGCGCACGCATTATTCAAACACGACTCAGCCGATCTAGTTTGCATAGACTCGAGCGTATCAAATATTTTGCAATAATGATTTATTTATTAAATGATTGGTTGTGCCAAGTTGTTCTCGAATCTACAAATTTTCTCCCGTCGACTCGGATAAGTATTGAAATAGCACATCGATCATCTTCTCCATGCGTACCAATAGGCAGAGCGGTGGCTGCAAAAAAAGGTTGCCAATTTTCAAATGGCTGAAATTTTTAGAAAAACCAGATTTGGGGCGGGCGCAAAGTGAGTACAATCTCGATCTCGCTTACGCCCTAAGCTGAAGAAAACACAAAACCAATGCCAACATGAAGGGCTTCGGAAGTTAAAACGATAGATATAGAGTTGTGTAAAAAATCAGTAACAACGCCTTGACAACCACGGTATTATTGTTGTTATTTTTGAGAGTGAACAACCGCAGGAGCAGCATTTCGTTTTGACGTAAGTGGCGGCTCGTTAATTTAATTTTCGATTGGGACCAGAAAAATAAGAATGTCATTAATAGTGTGTTACGTCCCAGCATGGGCGATCCTCACCTTCAATCAATAAAGTAAAATCCCACCTTACCTACCACTAAACCAATGCAGCCTGCCGGTAAAATTTAAACAATCTGTACAATATTTTCTCGCATTACTATTTTATTATTACATTTATAAAACTATGCCTAAGAAATAACCAATACTTCCACTCCAGATACGAAACTACGATTTCCTAGAACACCTATAAAACACTTCTCGAACATTCAAAATCCCGGAACCCAATCTAGTTACAGAAACAACCACGCGGAGCAATAAGAAACGCTCCTTATCCTCACCATCACTCGTCGATCATAAACTCTTAATTAATCAACAATATAATTTATTCTTAAAAAACTAAATAGACTAAGGGAAAGATCCCAACTAAAATTATCAGACTACCACGCTTTCATTAAATATACCCACACCAAAGAATTCAAAACTGTAACCAAATATAGGCACTCTATCAATTTATTAACAGCCTGTCCGGCGAATATTTTCTTTTCTATTTTATCCACGAACGTCTTATGTGACACCGCCGCTCGATAACCCAGTTATAAACAAACTCTTTACCACTCTCCGATGTTATAATTCGAAACCTTACTTCCTTTCCCACGAGGCGACTATCTTGAGTTACCTCCGCGTGATCGAGATAATCCCCTCCGCCAAGTAAAACAAAGGCTCACACAAATCCGACCAATCAAAAATCGACCGCCCTTTTTGTAATCTGCCTCTACGAGGCAGAACGGGCAATGCTCTGAAAAAACTGTGAACAGATCGTACTCCGCACTCGTCAAGTCCACATCTAAAAAAACTCTAACTCTGTAAAAGAATCCATGGACAGTCACAAGACGTCTGCAAAAATTCGATAAACTGTAAAATTCTTAACTCGAACGAGCAATGTTCGCTATCAATTAACAGTTTAAATAAAGTTTACGTTATAGATTATTATAAAAATAACCGAGTGTAACAGTGTTGTTCTCTCGTACTGAGAGTGTTCGTAACCTCAACCAACATCTCACAAATTCAAAGGAATCTGTACTATTAAATATTTAGTTGTGCCAGGTAGTCGCAGGCGATCATCAAAGGACTCTCTCGCGCAGAACGTAAGTACATTCAAGGTTCGCGCTCTATCTCCGATCGCGCTGCGTCTCCGTACAGTGTCTCCCTCTCGGGACGTAACAGTGAATGAATGAATGAATGAATTGATTATATAATATAAAGAATTAATTGATTTAAACAAACTAAATATATTTTTCTCTCACTTTTTTCATCTGGCCACCAGGTTGTAAACTTGTAGGGCGCTAAAACAAGAAGCCCGTGAAAATTTGAACAGTTAACCCCCTGTAGTCACACTGGGTAAAATACACCCCAGCCCATTTTCAACCTCGGATTCCTGTCCGCAATTTTTCGAAAATGGATAACTTGTTTTCTATAAAAAAAATGAAGCTATTGTAAAATAATTTACGCAGTCTTATAAAAAAAAAAGGTTGAAAACAGACTGTAGAATTTTTTAAAACTTTTTTTTGCAATTTTTGCATGATTTTCCACTCGCCAATGTGAATGGGGTATATTACACCCCGTGTGACTATTACGTTATTATTAGGAGGTGTGACTATAGGGGGTTAATATTAATATTTAGAGGTACCTCATCGCACATTCCTATATTTCATTGAATGAAATAACACGGGGAAATTTATTTTTGTGTTTGGAACTTTATACAATGCCCATGGCGTATTACACGAATAAGTCCATGACATTTTTATAGAGAATGAAATGCTCTACAAAAAAATCTCTTATAACTTTTTGATAAACATAGCCATTCAAATGATTTTCGAATTTAAAGTTCAAAATGTTTGAAAAATCATCGTTTTTTTTCAATATTGCAGCGAAACTATTCACTCTATTGCAAAACATGAAATGATTTGTGTGTAGATAATTAAATTTACTACCAGAATTCTGCAATTTTTAGTTAATAAATATTGGTAAATAGTTTCTTAAAGCTTTGGCAACATCTAAGGCCTTTCGCAAGTTGTACATGCGCGTCCTTACATATAAAAAGATATATGTTGGTTAGCTGTGTGAAGTTAGCCCCTCGATTTTGACTTTTGCATTTTTTTTTTAATTTATAATGATTGTTTGTCGTTTGTTTGTGATTGTTTGATTAATAAAACGTTTGTTTGTTCGTATTTTTTTATCAAGTAAACAAAACAAAAATGAGCGTTAAGTTAGCCGCAAATTTTTGAAATTTCGTCTATTTTGATTTTTTCAAACGCCAATCGATTCGGAATCGTTTGTTGGCAATAAATAATATAATTCGAACGTTTGATCGTTGTTTTTCCAAAAAATCAATAAATAAAATATTGGTTCGTCGTAGCTTTCACACTAGATTATGGTTTTTTTCTTACCATACAACTCCGAAGATGCTCAACATGAGATGCACTCAGCTACTGAAGGCCAGGATTTGTAAAGTTAACAAAATCTTGTAAACTTGATCAAGTAATCCCTTGTCGCAACATGAATTGTAGGTTATATTGTTACATGCACGGGACACGTATTAAGTCTGGCCAAGCCAGAATCTAGCGTGAAAACTACGATGAACCAATATTTTATTTATTGATTTTTTGGAAAAACAACAATCAAACAAACGTTCGAATTATATTGTTTGTTTCCAACAAACGATTCCGAATCGATTGGCCTTTGAAAGAATCGAATTAGACAAAATTTCAAAGATCTGCGGCTAACTTAACGCTTATTCTTGTTTTGATTGTTTGATAAAAAGTACAATCAAACAAACGTTTTAATTAATCAAACAGTCACAAACAATCGTTCTAAATTAAAAAAGGATGCAAAATTCAAAATCGACGGGCTAACTTTACATAGCCACGGTCTTACATACAGGGCTGTCAACTCCCGGGAGTGGGGGAAGGCTAAAGTGACTCGCATATTGAAGCAGAAAAATCGAGTTCTCTTTATCGCCACCTGCAGCGCTGCTATCGAGTGTCGACATGATATAACCTCATAATCATCGTTTTCGTTGGCTCTGTGCGGTTTTTTTCTCCATTTACGTTCAACATTTTCTCGGCTCACATTAATGTTGTGCGATATTTAATTTAATAATCTTCAAGATTTACCGACAATAATATTGTTTTTATTTTTT
>JAPYZU010000642.1:0-32837 GCA_030523005.1 Tryphoninae sp. B BG-2022a
TGCCTCGTTCTATCTCTCATACATATATGCATACATATACATACATCCATATATATATATATATATATATATATATATATATATATATATATACATATATATAATGTATATCGAGTATAAGAGGACACGCAACCGGCGAGTTATTTCGATGGCCAACCCTAACGGCGGACATTTCTCGGTGTGACGGTCTAAACTACTGGCCTCATTGACAAAGTATTCGCGTCATATTATTCCAGCCCCTGCATTCTTCTAACAATGATAGTGCTCGATTAATTGCTCGATATTAATATTTTCTTTATCCGCGATCGTATTCTGCGTTGGACGTGCCACGTGTATTTTTCTTTGCTTACGTATATATATAGCGCGAGTGAGAGGCAGAGAGGGAGAGAGAGAGAGATAGAGAGAGAGAGAGAGAGAGAGAGAGAGAGAGAGAGAGAGAGAGGGAGGGTGCCGAGGGTGGATACGTTTAGAGTTGAAAAGTGTTCCTTCTTTTTACTTTCCTTTATGCTTCCATATAAAACTGTGAACCGATGCAATGAATAACCATGTATATATGTAAGGACAATATTACATGTACACAATATCATCAGGCATATCGAGGAAAGCCTGTATGTATAATGAATATATGTACATGCAGAATATACAATAAATGTCAGCTCTTTCTCTGTCTGATCGTCGTAGCTCAAATATTTAATTATCTAATGAGAGAGTTGGACGTCAACCGTAGGTGTACTCTTAATGTATAAAATGTCGAAAGCTCGTTTCTCGTATGGTTTTCCTTCTTCTCTCCCTCTCTCTCACTCTCTCGCTTCTTCTCAACGATTATAATTCATGAAGAAGTTAATGCATACCTAGTTTCGTCGCGGGATCGTTATCGTCATTGTTATTATCGTGTGCTTTTTTTACGTGCTTCTCTCTTTCTATCGTTTATACTATATATGTGTGTGTATGTAGGTGTGTTTGTAGAATGCTACGAAGGGGAAGAACGATGCGTGGGTAGGAGACAGAGGGGGAGAGCAGGAAAGCGTGAGCAAACACAGTGCTCGTGGCCTTATTTTTCTGTTTACCCGATAAAGAGGAAGACTCGTCCACGCCGGAAGGGCTTCTCTCACATTTCCCAGCGCAATATTATTAGTTGCGACTGATAAGGGGAGAATTTTCGAAATTAGTATCACCCCCGTAATAATAAAATATCGCGATATCTCATCTTTTTTTTTACGACCTCTTCTATCTCGGATCACCCGCTAATCATCTTGATAACTCTCGAAATTTTATCTACATTCAAAATATCCGGAGACAGTGATTTCTGTCCCCATCTGGCAAATTTCTCATCTCTCCTCCCTCGCTCTCCCCATCAATTTCAAGCTTCTCTTCTCTTACGCTCGAATGAATCGAATTTTGATCGTTCAAAGAAAATAAAAAATGTGGGAGCTACGGACGAGATATTTTCCGTCGTTACTGTGCGGTCACTCGGACGCGGCACTTTCCTTCATTTTTTATTCCTCCAACTCGGATCACCATGGGACATTGTGGGCGAATAAATGCTTCTTGAAAAGTTGCGTAATCAGCTTATACCGCACAAAAATTTTATATATGACGACTCGGTCGGAGGGATGACGATGGTAACTTATATATTTGTCGAGCTACGGACTAGAGAACGGTTCGGTGATGAGAAAAGACCTGGGAAATAATAAGCGTCAAAGAAGAGTGCAAGCCAGAGGAAGTAGAAAAGAAAAAGATAGATGGAATAAAAGTATCTTTTACGAACAGCATGGCGTATTGTCAACTGGATTATCAAGTTCTTTCCCTTTGATTCGTCGGGATAAAACGTAATTTTTCTCATTGTACGCGTGTGTCCATTGAAATAACTCAAGATAGGCGTTGGAATAATGCATATATTCATACAAATACACACGTATATGCGTACAGCCACTCCCATACATTTATACACGGGGACAGAGAGAAAGAGAGAGAAACTTAATCTTTGAAGCGATTCGAAGCGTTATTATTTTTGGGGATAACAGGATACAAGCTTCATATGGATTGTCGAGGGTGGAAAACAATGTGTGGCAGAAAAAAAAACTTTCACCCAGGATTTCGATGGAAAGGAAAATCCTTGTATCAATCTCTCGAAAAAGAGGAGAGAGAGAGAGAGAAAGAGAGAGAGAGAGAGAGAGAGAGAGAGAGAGAGAGAGAGAGGTCGTACAGAGCTCTCGGAATCTCGTTAAAATAAAAACATATACTCTAACCTCCACCTAGTTCCAGAGCAGCGAGCTGGCGAGAGAGTGAGGGAGACGGGGGGTTAGGGAGAGAAAAGAGAGGGAGAGAAAGTGCAGAGCCGATCGATCCAATCGGGTTGGAGGGTGGTCCATGGTGGTTATATAACTGCGTGTGTGTGTGTGTGTGTGTGTACGTGGGATAGTGGTCGCCTCTCTTCCTCCATACAACCCCATAACAACTGACACAGTATCAAAAGTACGTGAAACACATATATGTGATCCCCCGATAACAACAACGACAAAAAATACAAAATACTACACATTTTTTCCAATATTGGATCCGCCAAAAAACATTTTTGCGCGAGTCGCATTAATAAATGTCCAACCAGTACATTTTCCCTTCCTCACTGCAAACCTTCGAGCGGGTATATATCGAGACTCCCGTGATTGTCACCGAGTGTCTACCAGTGAGTGAAAACGTCTTGGAGTATCTCCGAGTCCTCTCGAATATTGCCGAGAGTCCATGAGTGTCGGTGAGAGGGCTAAAAGCCGCTTTGAGCGTTCGGAACGTCTAGTTGCACCCTACCTTATTACTATGGATACATATGTATATATACACACACCCACATACATATATACATATCCATTTGACAGACTGACACACCTATATGCTTCATTCGGTATTACAGACACAGAGAAACCGGATGGACGAGATGCTCCGACGAGGTGCGGAGAATATAGCTGTGCGATATGCTGCTAATTGGAAGACGTGGGCATCAAAGTCTCTTCAAGTTTACCAGTAGGCGCCGGCATAGCGTATATTCGAGAATCATTGCTGTACCTGGAGTTATGCATATGCACACACTGTATCGTATAACATGCATAGACATATACATACATGTATAGAACGAGTAGCCTCGTGTCAAGGGTGTCGTCTGCGATGAACGGTACGTACGCACTCATACGCACGGATATATGTGCACACTAAACCCATACGTAATACGTGTGTATATCCCCGGCCCCAGGTAAATGTACTTGAGTCCATATGGTGTGTATGGGTGTATGGGTGTGTGGCCGTGGTTATCAAGTGTTTCGAACACCAGTCGCTGGAAAGGTCGTCATGTACACTATATATGTATATGTATATAGAGATGGAATATAGACGTCGCACCGATGACCGGCCAGGCCGAGGGTCGTTGGTTTGTCCAGGCGGGTGTTAATGTTTCCTCCTATGTGTGTAGTACCAACTGCGGATGTATGAGGCTACCGACATTGTATACGCGAGTCTAGCGTATGACTTTCGTGAGAGTGACAGTCGTTCGGAAAGCCTGGAAATCGGCAAGCTAGAGTCGAAAGGGTGTAGGACAGTTACATCCCATTGTCGACGTACACTAGACATGGATCGTAGGGAATAGGGTATATTTAAAACGGTATACATTATTCATGGGTAATTAGTTATTTCAAAACAAAAATTGGGTAATTAAGAATTGTGTGAATTAATTCGTTCGCTTAAGGTTAGTTATACAATCGTTTGTAGCCCAAAAAAATGTCACGTTTGGTTAGAAAATGGAGGATGTTTTTAGCAAAGAAGGTTTTTGTAATAACAGCTCTATCGATTTTTGACGACACGATTCTCATGTTGTACAATGTTGAATAACACTACTATTTGTAAGTAAAAGACTGGAGGAAGAGTTGAACCTGACGGAACTCGAGTTCAAATCGTGTTTTCGTGCACAGTCCGAGCTGTTCCGTTCGTTTTACCGTAGTGGAGTAGAAAAAAAAGAAGCGCTACCCACGTATTCCGATGAGACAGCACGCCGAACGCTAAGCGTACTATAGATAGTCGGCGAGGCGAGTTTACCGGGGGAAAATTCGCGAGATAGTGGCGTAGAGAGACGGAAACACGACGACATAGCGAAAAGAGCGAGAAACGTAGATACGTGTGTACTTGAGGCGTGAGGCAGAGTCGTGGAGGAGAGGGCAAGCCGTCCGGTTTGTGTTGGAAAGGGTGCTGTGCTAGGGACGCCTTGCGCTTGTTCCCGCGCTGAATTATTGAGACACCAGGCCAGGATCGATGTCACAAAAGGAAAAGCGACGGCAGAGCGACTGAAATGACGGGCTTTCGCCGTTTCTCATACATTATGGACACACGGCCGGTTCTGCCACTGGCCGTGGCCACACCACCGTGTATATACACATATGCACCTTATATATATGCATATATCGAAAAACCTCCATCGCACCACGCTCTCTTCTCTCACTTTCTCTCTCTCTCTCTCTCTCTCTCTCTCTCTCTCTCTCTCTCTCTCTCTCTCTCTCTCTCTTTCTTTCTCGCTCTTGGTTTTGTTTCATTTTTTCACCCACGCTTTTATCACCAGGTACATAGGGTTCGAGCATATTTATAAAGTAGAAGGGGTAGCTGTATACTTATATACACACAGCACTCTTTCTACTTATCCGTTTCTATGCCTTTATGCACCTGTTTCTTGTCGAATGCGAGGAGAGAGTTTGCTTCGCTCGCGTACTCTGGTACGAAGGGAGGAAGAGAGAGAGAGAGAAAGAGGGAGAGAGACTGAGGGACAGAGCGGGAGCGGAAGATGGTGAGTTTATACGTCCGTCTATACTTTAAATGCAAAATGAAGGGCCAATTATCGGATCGAACGAGTCACTTGTGTCTCGATCACATGGTGTATATTTACGTTTTCCATACTCTCCCTTTTTGTTTCTCTATTTTTACCAGCGCGGTTGAAAAAAAGGGTTGAAGTTGCGAGAAGAGACGCGAAGTTATTGTCCAACTGTTTTCATACTCGCAACTTACGAAACGTTGCTGGAATCTTCGTTTGACTGATGATAAATTCCAGAGTTTTACAGCCAGTGACAGTGACATGATACTGCCATCGTTCATTGAAATATACATTTATATTTTTCATCCTTCGACTTTCGACAATTTTTCAGATCGACAAAGGTTTGACATTTTCTCATTTGTCTTTTTTTCATCGAAACATCCAAATGTAACAGGACAAATTGTCAGGATTCTTGAGGACGTCATTGATAATCGATGACAATTCGTAAGTATCGTCGTCGTGTGAATATTGGAGGGGTTCGATTTTAAACGAGCCTAGTCTACCTATCTGTCAAGTCTATCCATCTATCTAGTCAATATGTTAATTACATGTCAAGAATAGCGCATCTACATATGCCTCGAGAACGTTTAACATGGAATCGAGTCGATGCAATATTGTTGATCCAAACATATATCTATCGGTGTAGAGTTGATTCGGGCGTCTAGCAATCAATCAGATTGCCTCCTTCTCTTGTCTGCCTTTAACCTCGGAGTTCTCTTAGCGATATAAAAGCCATAATGGATAAAATGCCCGTAATTCGACCTAATTGCAATCCATATCATTCTGCAATCAAAGCTACGTATATAAATAACATACATATATATATATATATATATATATATATATTTCTCTGCTCGTGGTACGATACAAACTATATTTTCTCTCCGAGGACGAAACAGGCTCGAAATCGAAGTACGCATTTTTGCCTCCCCATCAAACTAGGGAAAATGAATAGCTGAAACGAGATGAGTACTCCAGTCCCTCGATCGTTTCGTCTCATTTTTCGCCAAATCGAGCGATAGTTAAAGAGTGAGAGAGGGGGAGAGAGCGAGAGGGAGTGGGCGAGAGAGAAACGCGATTACCTCTACGAGCGAGGCAGCCAGTTGTGACGGCAATGTACGTACATATATTGTTATATGTATATATATCAACGAACATGCGTATATCTATGTATATGTATATAATATAGATATAGAGAGAAGCAATAATGCATGTGCGAGCTAGCTGCAATTCTGATTGGGGTAAAACCGATTAAGAGGCCAATGAAACTCGTCACGAAGTTATCGAAATGCACTTTGCGTTACCGGTCCCTCTGTATATTGCGCGCAATAAATCGGAAAACGAGGGAAAGTCGCGCATGCGCACACGTTCGGTACAATGTATAAGCGAAGTTGGTTATTACCGCCACTTCTATCGATTTCATCGTTCTCTCTCCGCCTCTCCGGCCATCCCTCTCTTTTCCCTCTAGTCATTCTCTCTATTTTTCAGTCCCCTATTTGCGAGTCGACTTCGATCATGTGACGTGGCACGGATAAGAAAATTCTTCAAACTTCGATCCAACGAAAGAGTATTTACTTCCGGTTGGTATAATCGCGAAGAGATGGAATATAAATCGACTGTATTAACAGCAAGAAATTAAACAATTCCTTTTTTATTGACGTTGTTAGCTATCCTTGAGTACGCATGATTCTCCCTTCGAGTGGTACAGACCTATCGATCACAGCCTACTGGCCACCGTTATGAAATTGAAGCACAAAATCACCGAGAGCTTTTAGTGCCTCGACTGGTCATATACTGGTATATAAACGTATATATAGAGACTAACAGTGTAGTTGAATCACGAAATGATTTTTAAACGACCCCGCTGTGAACTACTCTGTCCAACCCTCTGCTCGACATCAACCCTTTGACAATTTCTTTTAATTTCTTTCTCCCCCCATTTGAGCTTGAACGATTTCAACCAACTTTTATTTCGTTGATCACAATTAAAATCGAAATTTTAATCGGGAATTTAAATCCAGGGTTGAAAGAGCCCTGGTTGCGTTTGATATAGCAATAACTTCGTTAAAATTATTCTTTGTCGTTGTTTTACGTTTCAGGAATATACGAGGTTGTGAAAACCGATGACAAAGATTTCTGTTGCGTACTTAACGCAAAATTGCTAGGGAGATACCTTTGCTACTTGTTATACGAGTCTCAATGCAGCCTTACGTCGTTCCGGTTTACTCCCAGGATGATGCTCGTCTTTGGCTTTTTTTTCCTCTTCTTTAGCTTCTTCTTCGTACTGAGTGTGTATATTCGAGGTAGAATCTAGGGATGAACGACAATGGAACGCACAGTTTTCCGTCTCACGGGGGCTGTTGACCCCCTTGAGTGACCCAACGAGAGACCAGAGGGCTGTAACGACACCTCTAGATCCGCGTGCGACCTCATCCCCTATCTCGTTCTCCTCGCAACACTTTCTATCTCCCACGCTTTGACGAGGGTTCAAGATGGATACGAGGCAATATTTAGCCGGCATAAGGCCGATCTTTCTCTCTTTCTCTTTCTCCTGGATCGTCCTCCACTATTTTCTCGTAGCGAAACTTGTCCGAAAAGAAAAGTTTTCGCAGAGAAACGACGGTTCGGCGCAGAGGTGACGAGGGACTTTGGCTTTGATGTGCCTTTTTGGTCTGACTGCTCGAGAAGAGTTTCGTCCGAGAAGATCACAGAGAAGAGGGTGCAGTTTATCACCGAACTCTTATTTCTCTAGGCTCCTTTTTTTCATCTCGAGTTTGTTCACGTTCTGAGACACGAAGAGCGAAGAAGAGCTATCGCGCCACCTCCAGAGCGTTTAATGATTAAATCGTGTCTATCATTCCACATTTTCGTTACGTTATTCCTACGTTTGCCTTATTGAATATTAACCCAGAGGGATGGGAGAAAAATGAATATAAAACCAAGAATATCCGAGTATTGCGCCATAGGGGGTTGAACGTAGGGTAGCAGTGGACAAACGCAACGGAATGTATAAATTCCGGACGTTGAATTCTAATGGACGAGAAAGGGGGTGGGTCCGGTCAGAGACTAATGATCCGTAAACGAGTGGGCACCTAGTGGACCGAGAAAGATTTTTCGACGCGAACGATCCGCCGACTTCTCCTCCAAAAAAAAAACTTTCACAACCATCCTCCCACTCTTTTCATTCTGCATCGACCACTCTACATCCCCTACTCGGTTATTTCTTCCGCCCCCGTAGCTTTCTCCCGTTCACATAGCGCGTCGGTATACATTAAAGTTCGTCGTGTCGGAAGTTTTCTTCCTGGTCGTCTCTACGACTGTTTATCCTTGGCGCGTCATTTCAATGGTGGAGAATAAACGAGAAAATGGAACAAGTATTGCACGTGCACAGTCTCGAGTCTACGTAGGTACTTTCGTTTTTTCGCTTCATTTCCACTCCCGTTTCTCGACTTCTTCGATAACTCTTTCACCGGCAAAAACTTAAAGTTGTCCTGGTCTCCAGAGGCAGAAAGAAAGAGAGAGAGAGGGATTGAATAAACGAAAAGAAATTTAGGTGCGACAGATCCAGCAACCTTTACGATTACTCTCGTTAACACCCCGAGTAAAGTGCTGGGACGACCGTGAAAAGGAATTAAATGTATTACGTTTATTTGTTTATTCTTGAAATGTTTAAAGAGCAATTAAATTTTGATTTGACAAAAACTTCATTATCATTGTTGAAATAAATTCACGCTGAATTCATTATTTTGGTTCCTTTTTTTTCCAGTCTCCATGATTACTTTCGTTTCGCTCAAGTATTAAATCTTCTAATGGATTCGTAATTCGCCTGGTGTTAAATTAATGCGACGTTAATTTGTGCCGTACAATGAGATAATATGGCTTCGCTCGATGACCCGATAAGCTCGGGGGTCGCGTAGATACAGGTAGAATATGCGAGTTATACGATGCGAATATGCGAGGATCGAACGTCCTGATAGCATTCGCTGCTGTTACTGCCTCACGGCGTGGACGGGCGGGCGAACCAAGTTCGCTTCGTTACCTCCTTGAATATTCAGGAGGGACAGACGCGTGCCCGCGGCTATTTCGCGGGGCTCAATATGTTTGGCAATATGGAGATAGCTCCGTAAATATCGATGTCGCACGCGGGTAGCGCACCCTCGACGACCCTACCACCACTCTATTCCTCTCGCTACACGATCCGTTGGTTCGTCACTGTCACTCTCGTTGCAAACACACGCGCGTACATACACACCGCGAGCGAGCGAGCGAACGAGAGCGAGAGAGAGAATGGAAATATACCTCTGGTACATAAACCGAAGAACCTGACGATGGGAGCCAAATTAGGATTGGTGACGACCCATGATGGCATATCATCGGGATCGCCGCTATCGCAGCCTCCATTTTATTTTCCCGAAGAGCAATTTTATAACACGCCCGATACGCCGTGGTTCTTCCACGTGGAAACTGCTCTCCTGATTCGATTCAATCGCGTCGGCGACGTTTTTTCTTTTTCGTCCCGTTCCGTCGAGGGCGTCGGACCGAAGTGGGTAAAAAGAAGAAGAAGAAGAAAAAACAGAAACGGTCGAAGGAAACGAAAGTAACGTCATTTTGGGACGGGTCTGCGGTGACTACGTTATACGTCGTGTGTCCCGCTGGATGGAAGTACGGGAGAAAGTCAGGAGGCAATAAACTAATAATCCTCCGGTTCCCCAAAAGCACGCGCGACGGTCCGTTCAACCACCCTCCCTCTTCCTTCGGGTTTCGAAGTATAGAATCGAGAGAGGATAACGCACCCGGTGCTTCTCTCCGGTAACATAGCGGAGAGAGGACAAAACTGGCTCTCTCGAGTTTGGTGATGTTAGTCATTCCCCTCCTCTTCCCCATCGCTAGATATATCGGAGAGGCTATTCATATTAAAGTCCTTGGGGATTGGCCGGGATTGGTGCCGGGAAGCCGAGGGACAGGCACTTTCCACATTGAGAATCAGACTTCTGCTTAGAGAGAGAGTGAGAGAGACTTAGAAACGATCTCTACCCCAAAAAAGGCCTCGGACCTTCCTAAAGATTCGAGCTTTCGCATAAGGCAAAATCGTTCTTCGTCATTTTACCTCCTTGTGCTCTCCGTACTTCTTCTATCGCTGCCGATGCTTAGAGATGCGCGAGAGAATATGCGACAACGATGACTGAGATGGAGGAAAAAAGAAAGAAAGGGAAAAGGGATGAGCGAGAGCAAGTGAGAGAGTAAGCGAATACCGGAAGGCAGTCTTGGCTCCGCGCGACATCAGAAAGGCAGAAAGGCAATTCTTCGGGCTGGCTTATCGCTTGAGAACAGGCACGCTTCTTCCATTCTTTCTTTCTCTCCGTCTAACTCGCGCTGTCCCTCTCTCTCTCTCTCTCTCTCTCTCTCTCTCTCTCTCTCTCTCTCTCTCTCTCTCGCTCCCTCTCTATATTTCTCTTTTGCCAGGATTCCGCTCTCGGTTATTCCGAGTTCCTTCCGTTTCTCTCAGTCTCATCTTTCGTTCCTCGAACGTATACAGAATGCCACCCTCTCGTTTAACCCTCGGCATTTCTCATCGCTCTCGTCACTTCATTCGTCCAAGGCGACCCACGAACGGCCAAGAAGACGACTGATGCAGCCCAAAAAATAGCGCCAAAGTCCCCTAACTTTGCTGTCCTTGCTTCTTTGAAAGCCAGGACCGGATTAAGCACGCTACCCTTTTCTTTCGAACTCACTCCCTGCTTTTATACAAGGATTTCATCCCTCGTCAGCCTTACGCTTGACTGACAATGAGAGACCATGAAGGAGACGCTATAAAAAATTGCGATTGCTTGTACCCCTTCTCGATTCTGAAATAAATAGCGTCCTATTAAAAATTAATCATTTTATTTGTCCACCAGAAAACGCTTTTCAAATGATACTTTCTTATAACGAGACCTTGAGATTCGTCGCGTTTTATTTCGACGTTAACTACGATTTTTATGTTTATACTGTTCACAGTCCTCAGGAACTTCAAATTAAGATGGAATACGATTGTTTCGCATTTTCACCGGAATATCGAGGAAGAGAGTTTTTCTTTCCCTTTTCGATTAAATCAATTGTTCCTCTTTATCGCTCTTGAACTCGACCTCGGAAATGAAGAGAAAGGACCAATTAACAAGGCCCGATCCTGCTAATTGTGAGACCGAGCATTCACAGCTGTTCTTCTGAAACAAGGCAACACCCTTCCCCGCAACACCATCGTTCCCACCGGCTTTTCTCATTCACCCGTCTATCTCTGTCTCGGTATCCTACCATTTTCGATTCAACGGGGCACGGTCTTTTCGAGCCAGGGTACCCGCGTCTCGTTTCGTAACGGGGGCGAAAGCGGGGCTCAGTAAGACGGAGCGAGAGAGAGAGAGAGAGAGACTTTATGAAACGATTCGCTGGTTCGGACGGCTTCTAGAGAATACGGCAAAGGTACTCGAGAAGGGCGAGCCCTGAAGAGAAGAACCCCTCTTCTTCGTGGTAGATTCTCTCTCGCTCTCCCCGCTTCTCGCGAAACGGGAGATTTCGTAATCTTGCGCTACCGACGGCGAGAGAAAACGAAAGACAGAATGAAAGAGAGAGAGAGAGAGAAGGAGAGAGAAGAAGAAAGACTGGCTCGAGGACTTTTCACGAGAGGCTCAAACCCACGTACCGCCCGTTTGCCTAATGAATTTCACTGGTATATAACGTGAAAATGGGAATTTATGTCTCGAGGGCACTGGAAAGGGATCTTTTTCAGGAGCAAGGTCCTAGGCCTCGACGCAAGGGGGCATCAGTTGGCAAAACTGCGCAAGTGGATATCTCTTACACGTAATATCTCCGCGGAGTACCCAACATTTTAAAGAACAATGTTCGCGTAGATGTGGGAGGGTTGTGAAATCTTCCTCAAAGGGACACAGCGCAAAGGTAAATCGGGCTGAAGATTGCGATAGAAATTGCTTTAGTCGAGTTATACGCCACATGCCACCTGCATTTCACCCCGTTGGCAGTGGCTCTTCGTACCCCGACCGTCCTCTGCTCTTTCACGACACTCCCAAACTAATTCTTCGACGAAGTGGTGAAACGCTACGATCAGCACCCCGTTACCGTTCAACTTCTCGCTAGTTACGAAAGTGCGAGTTTCAACGATCGCCGGGTGAACTCTCGCTGCGATTCACCTCCAACGAAACTTCTTACTCTCGGTAAGATGTGAACCAACGTTTCATCTACATCCCCACCGCGCTTGCGAATAAATCATGTGCAGAGGGGGTTGAAATCGAAAAGAAGTTTATAGACGAGCGAAATCGAGAACGAAGTATTTCTCTGTACATCGAGCACGGTATATCGTGTGTGCAATCTACGAGAGAAGTGTTGCAAAAGCAGTCTACCGACGAGGCTAGGGCTCAGACGGTGGAGCGTGGAACGTTTTCCCTCGAGTTCTCTGGCGTACCTAAAATAGAGAGCGAAAGAGGGAGAGAGAGAGAGAGAGAGAGAGAGAGAGAGAGAGAGAGAGAGAGAGAGAGAGAGAGAGAGCTCCTTCTGTTGCACTCTCGGCAATTATTAGTGGAGTTTCCTCTAATTAACTAATGCACTTGTCGCGTCCCGAACGTTGAGGCGTCCGATTGAAGGAAAGACGAAGACGACGATGAAGCCGCCGACGAGAACGGGAACGACTACGTCGTCGTCGTATTTGTCCCCGAGCATCGACGCGTCTCAGTTCTCGCTCTATACTTCTCTGCCTCTCGCTATAGTATATTTATACATATACATCCGTATACCATAAAGCTTATACACACATGTATGTATATATGTTCGTGAACACTCTGGTTCGAATGTAGGCTTTTGCCTGCTTCGCTTCTCTATGTCGTTCATGGGCTCTCTCTTCAGTATTTCTCGCATCTCCCTCAGCGCGAGCGTAAGCACGGAGGCGCGGCATAGCCCCGGGGGGGTCACCGAGTAATTGGTTTCATTCCCAAGGAGGCAGACTCCGGGAGACTCGCATTCCATCTCGCTTTTCTCCCAACTTCGCTCTCTCCCTCTCTCACTCTCTCTCTCTCTCTTTCCCCCACTCTCTTACCTTTTCTCAGAGCCGAACATCCTGGGACTGTGCAACATGGCTATACGTGTTCCCGGGTTCGCCAAAACCGTAGCGTCTTTCTCTATCTGTCTCTCTATCTCTCTCTCTCTCCCTCCGTTCCGCACTCACCGTACGGCGTTGTTCTATATTAGTGTATACACATATCCCACAGTTGCATCATTTGCCCGTGGCTCCATGCGCGGCCACGACTAAGTAACGCATTTTCCGGAATAATTATGCAGATGAAGCTGTTAGTTATGATAACGTGGTCCCAGGTAGATCCGGACCAGCACGAGATGCTTTCCGGTACGTTGTAGCGAGTCACCGTGTGGTTAACACTGACACACGAGAGAAACGGCTACGTCTGGTTATCTTCAACGGTGCAACACCGTTGAGGAGTAAACGCTGTCACTGCCGCCAGTTTTAACACGGCGATGTTGCTATGGCATCTTCTCTGAGGATAACCTTTCGGTAGGTTGGAATAAGAGTCAGAGAAATTTAACGAAAATACACCCACTTCCCTCACACTATGTAACTTCCGGTCCATTTTTAGGTCGAGAATTTTTGGAAAACCGAATGTCAAAAGATCCAATAGGCTTGAAGAAAATTGGATGTACATTTTTATACAGTCCTGTCATTTTCTTCGGACAAGTACCGAGCAAGGCGAATAAATAATGCGACGAAAAAGAAATAAACGATCGTTGTTCGAAACGAGAAGTGACATTTATGCTTTACCGATTTTTTTTCTTATCCGACATTCGTCACGTGAGACCGTACTGAAACTAAAAACATACGTACAGACGCGAGGTAAACAGTACGTTCGGCAAATAACGCGTTGGAAGACGAAATAGCATGAAAACAAGTGGCAAAAAGCAGCCAGAATGCGACAGGATGGTCGTTTCTTTTTGTGAAAGCTTTGACAACCATCCACTAGTGTCTGCGTCGCATTTTTTAATGGTAACGGCTTTGCCCTACGATTAAATCAGACATGTCGTAAACTCGATGCGACGCCTGTAACAACGTCGGTAAAGTTGAAGAAAAAAAAAAATAGCACGAAACCCGACTGTTTTTTCGCGTCTGTTTCTTGTTTTAATTGCCGTGTACTCCGACGTTAAAAAAGACGATAATGTGTTGTGTACCGTCGCGATGGTTCGCTGTGAGAAATTGTTTTGGGTGATGCGATCGAAACAATGGAATATATTCAGAATTGTCACCTAATTGTGAACAATGTTCGTGGATTCTGATGAAGCTTTCGCCTCGAACGAATTTTCATGCGCAACATGACACCGCGATTTGAGATGCGCTTCATTCGGTTCGTGTGTACGCGAAACAAAACGATGGAACGCGGCGGGAGAGAGCCAAAGAGACATCTATACGTGTTCTGTATAGAGGGAGGATAGCGAGTAGTGAAGAAACCTCATTGTCGAATATAGAACGGATGAGGGACGGTAGAAACGTGCTGACTGTACAAACGCTGCATGTGGTTCGGTATATATGCGTGGAATCGCGTTGAATTGCCCGCTCACGTGGAAGCTCTAGCCCTGACGTGACGTCGGATACCGGGGATCATTTGTTTCAATTATTGTAAGTCACGTATCGTTTGTCGTGTTTGTAGCCGCGCAGTAATTTAATTAGCTACCCCTCGCCGCGCACTGTTCTCCTCCTCCCTCTCTCTCTTGCCAACGCCTCCCCGTGATAAAGCATTGTGTGTGCTTCGCTTATTCGCTGATACTGCCGCTGAATGGTATAGCTATACACGATAGAGCGAACCGCGGCACGCGATGCCTTCGAGAATTCCAGCCCGCACCTCGCCACCACATCGCTATTAGTCTATTGGTTCTGTTATTCACGTTTTTTTTTCATATTGTATATTTTTATACAATTTTTTTTAACCCGTAGCCAACATCGCGTTCGGCCCAGCCGCAAGAATTTCTCGGATAAATTTCTCAAATTCACGCGGAAGTACCGATTTATCCGGTTTATCAAACCTCGTTGAAAAATACGGCTAATACTCATACGTCACGCGTAACACACCTACGCGTCGAATGTGGGAAAACGCGTACGAGCGCATTCTTTTTTTCCGGGTGGAAGCCAGGAAAACTTGCCAACGGGAGATGATGTGTCACGTTCAAGGGATAATTGATAAGCCCCGTGACGACAGTGACCGAACATCGGCAATTCGTATCCCACTAAGTCCTCTTGCTATCTCAACATTTCCGCTCATGAGAGCTTTGCGTCATTTCTATATTACTCAGCTACTTCGTTCCTCCCTCCATGGTTCGTCGACTCTTTCCGCGACGCGACCGATGTTTTATTGCGCACTCGATCCTTCTTACGGGCTCGACCCGTGCCGCTAGTCTCCGAGTTCAAGCTTTATCTTGATGGTCGTCCCATTTCACCGGGTACACGCAGTCGTGTAATCCATTTTTTCTTCGGTCGAATAACAGCCCGATATATTTATGGATCGTGCGCTATTTCAATGACCACAGGGACTATCCGAGGGTCGGAATGAAATTCGGATTGGAAAATTTGGTTTTCCTTCCCGGTGGCGATACTTCTCGCCTGTGAGACGAATCCTGAAACAAAAGGCTGTTTTTGTACGGCATGGAAAACTCGATGTTCCATGAAAGAAGTACATACTGAAATGGCCAAGAACGGGTAGAAAAAGTCGTGGGTAAATTTTCTTTTCTAGGTGATTTACAGCTCTCGAGGTCTCTTCCAACGGGATGAAGTTTCACGGATACTTACTTATACTCCCAGGACCTACGTTTCACTCTTACGAGTCTCTTTCTTTCTTCCCGTTGTACACATGTATGTAAGAACTCACAAGTGAGTAGACGAGGGCCGGATTGTCGGAAGAAGTCTCTCTCACTCCTTCTCTTCGCGTGTAGATGCGAACTCTCGCTGAGCACCACCCAAGAGAGAGAGAGGGACAGAGACAGAGAGCGAACAAGAGGGACGGGGAGAGACGCGAAACTTTTGCTCCTGGTTACTCTCGGGGCCCAGGGTCCGAACGTGACCGATCCGTTATCCCGCGGGAACCCCCTCAGATTTCCCCGGATAATAATACTTCTCTCTTACAGCTCACGGGGGTGTACGGATGATTCCGGACTAGTATGCAGGCCTTGGTTTCCGACTTTCATCTCCCGTTACAATATCAACGAGACTTCCGCCATCGACTGCAGCAGTTTTGGTGCGACGGGAAAAAAAAGAATCTATGCGTGGAGAGTTTGTTATCGATACTTTTTCTTCGATAAATAACAACATCAATGTTACCTCTACCCTAACGTCACCTGTTTTCTCTATTCCCGACTTCCGAACGGATATTCGACAGTCGTAGAATCACAAGTTACCGCATTTTCACCTACGTAGTTTTGGATCCAGGCACTTCGGAGGGTACGAACGAATATCATACGCGTGTTTACTGAACGAGTTTAAAATTGTTTACTTTACAATAATTTAGTAACGAATTGGTTAACAAATATCCAGTCAGTTTGAGGAGCTTGAATGGATGTCTCTCCTCTCACTGTGTCGTGTGAACTGATGAAGAATTTTCACATTTTTGCGTTGTAAATTGGAAAATTTTTGGGGGTAGAAGGCCCTGTGTCAGGGTGGGGATGACTCTTGCATGATATTTTAATTTCGTACCGTTAAAGGATTCGGAAAAACTGCGCGGGCAATCTAAAACAGCCTTTGTATTGGAAAAAAAACGAAATGGCAATAAAACATCTGGTGCGCACTCGGTCAAACCTTTCTACTCGGCACGTTCACCACTCGCAACTTTCCGACTTAGGATTATAAAAAGCATTTTATATTTTTAAGCTTGAAAAATTCCAAAACACCACGTATTACTCGGTAACGGCGGTCATGGCGAAATTCCGCACAAAGGAACACTATCTTTAACCTTTATTTTCCATTGAATTTTCTCTTGTTTGTCGAGACGCGACATCACCCACGATCAAGAAATGGCAGAGAATTTATTTCAGCTCAACTTTACATTCCCGACAAGAATTTACATTGTCGCTTCAACCTATTTCTCCAAGGCGGAATGATCTTCCTCCGGAAGTGTCTTTCAAGGTAAAAACTGTCCCGTTTTGTTAACAGCTATATCCGTGTATTTTCATGTTTTCCTGCACGACGTCTCTCCGTCTCGTTCTCGGGAGTGTCATACTCCCTTACAGAAATCCTATTTCGTTCCTACCCACCATACTGGCTAGCAGCCCCTCAGCGAAAGACGCGTCCTCACCTGATGTCGGTATCCCCCTGGTACAGGCAACAGCAGCACCGCCACGCAGCGAGTAATGGATCGACCAAACAGTACACGAGTAAAGCATGTTTTCCGTCCTGGTGACACGACACTCTTTCTTGTCCTCTTTTCGGCCCCTAGCTTCACCAGACTCCTACGCTCTTTTCTCTCCCCGGGCTCTACGTCGTCTCGCACTTCATTCCGCTCGCTGTTCGGCTTCGCCCACCCTCCTCACGGCCTTTCCATCGAAATGGAATTTTTGAGAGATTCGTGTTACGAGCGTCGTAGACCCTCGCGTGTCCTTCAACGTTTATGATACACTGACACTATTCGCGTATATTATCCTTGTTCCCTTGCTCGCTCGCTTGCATCGCGCGATGGTGTGTACTATTCCACTACTATCACCATGACTCCAGTGAAGCTTCGCTATATTTCGACAAACAATTTTCAAGAGTAACACGTATGGTCTCCCAACATTTTTCTCGTGATAACCGTTCGTCGCCCACGCTTTTCTACTCTCCCTCTCCACCCTTCCTCTCAATTTCATCCCTTAATCGCAAGAGTGGACATCCAGTAATTTTCGTTCTCCTGTCCTCAGGAAACTTACTCAAACATCTCTAGAGCTAGTGATTATATATTTATATCGCGGTGTTGGATGTTTAAAATTGTTCGTGAGTGTGGAATACGTTGAGCTATCAGCACCCTGTAACATAAGGGGTGCCAAGTTGAAATCGATTGACGGTGACCGATCAGATGACGATTTGATCGATGGGCTTATTCCCGTCAGCTATAACCTGTCGAACTACGATTGCATCGCATATGGCGATCAGCCGATGTCAGAAACTTATGGCGTTTCATCAACGATACAGCGTGCTACGTATTACACTATTCTGAGTGCAAAGTCGACATTGCCCAGCACGAAATAAGCGTCTTTATTCGTATAACGTTGGTCAAAAGTTTGCGTTCACTCAACCGCGCTATGAGCGATAGCTACGAGCTTCAACCCCTCCCTCCTCTCTTCGCACCCTTCGCAACCTCCTTGTGCTACCCTCGATTCAATTTCTCGATACTTTGGCCAGCATCGTATACTTTCAACCATACTCGCTCTCGTTCTGTACGAATACCCCACAAACGAACAGAAAAATAGAAACAACGTGAAAGTTGCAATCTGAGCAAAAGCTTCTCGGCGATGATATTATCTTCATCGGCTTTATGGTGGAGCTGACAACATTGCGTGATCGATATATAGCAAGCATATTAGTTTCATCGATCTCGAAACGAAAAACATCGGCTGATACAACAATGTGTCGGTCGGTGTAGCCCACAAAATATGATTTTTCTCAGGTAGGTACAGTAAACCTCTGCTATATTTATATATAGTTATAGCAGAGCTGTATATATATATATCGCACGTCGCACGTATATATATATATACGTGCGACTGCCATCGTCGTTAGTATATAAATAAAACGAAAAAAGGAAAAAGAAAAGAAAATGCTGAACGCGTCCGGGTATACGAGTTCGTATCGGCGAGAGGCTATGCTCGCGCGGACGTCTGTTATACATTTTTTACGAGCTTACCGAGCGACCATTCGCTCACGGATATCAACGTTGTATCGCCATTATTGTGGTATTACCATTAAAGAGACGGAGGTGCTTTCTATGTGTATGTATATGTGTCTAGGTGTGCGTATGGGACGTGTCAGTAACACGACTGTACGGATCCCCCGATAGGCGGACGGAAATGATAATAGTCTTTCGCTCGCGTGTTCCCTCACCTAGGATAGGGAGAAAATAATGTTTGCCGTTTTATATTACGATCAAATTTATACGTTAAATAAATATGTATTCGTGGTACGATAATGACACGTTCCTTTTTTTTAATACTTAAAGCGATACGTCTAAATGAAATTTTATTAGAGACGAAAGATACGGCGATTAAATTGAAACGAAACAAACATTTCACGGAACTCGTACGTTCGTAAATTAATAAAATAGACGAATTAGAACGAACGTATATTTTTAGTCGAAACCAAATTCGGATCGTGGCTGAATTTTTCTAATTCCTCGAATTGATCGTTAACGCGTGCCTAAAAAAAGATCGACGAAGCCAGGGGCGTTTTGTCCAGGGCTTCGGGCTCACCGAGCACGGCGTTCTTGATCATCTATACTTTATTCTCAACCATCGATTCGGTATTCTCCACCCCCCCCCCTCTCTCACTCACTAGTGGGCCGCATAATCTTGTGACACGGGGTGTTTTTTTTTCATCCCACCCCATTACGCGAGGGGCTTCGAGGCATCCATGCACGTGTCCCCAATCTAACAAATTTCTTTTTTTTTTAAATCGAGATTTTCGAAGGTTTCTCAGGGTCTGGTGTGGATTATCTTGAATTCGACGACGCAGAATCGTTCCAAGGTGCAGACTATAACGTACCGTTACGGCGTATCTTATCTTTGCCCGGGACACTTTCTCTCATTTTCGGCAACAACAGCTGGCTCGAGGCGGGATAATAGGGCTATTAATCATTCAAACGTCTTTCGATCTCCGAAAGCCGGTTCTCTCATTCGCCAAGAACATATAGAGGAGTACCGAAGAACGGCGTCGTCATCTAATGTCGAACTATGGCACGTTACAACGATCGCGCCATAAATGTACTCCGTTTGCTCCTGGGGCTGTTCTATCGTATATGTAATAACACGACGGGCGAACGCAAAAGGGGGTGAGGGGTTTTAGGTTAGCTTTATCGTAACCTATACAGCCCAAGCGCTTGGTGGTAACGATGGCCTTCTGTTCACCGGACCCTTTCTCCGCCTCGCTATCCTTGGGGGTTATTACCGGTGCGAAACGATATCGGCAAACCCCGAGCGCCTCTACACACCTCAGTCACGCACGATACTTAAGAACGCCACCCTGTGCGCGTGCGGTCTGCTCCTCGAGCCAAGAGGGTTCTGGTTTTGCTCGCGAGAATCGCGCGCGTTGCCGAGTCTCGACTGTTTCACGATGCAAGCCCTCGGTTTACTCATGGCGTACTGTAAAATTACCTTGCAAGTCATACTAGTCTACCCGAGACACAGGAAGAGAGAGGGAGAAGGAGGGAAAGAGATGCTATCTCCCGATTGCACGGCATCTCATCGTTGTAAAAGCCTCGCGAGCTTAACCATCCCTTATTTCAAGCAAACACGATTTTCCGTTTAAAAGAAGAAAAAAAAGCGGCTGGATCGTCAACGAGTGCGGCGAACGGTCTTTCAACTAATGCGATTTTCCTGCATAACCGACAGGTTTATTCAAAACGAAATATACACAGGATGTAGTAATATTTCATCTCAAAGCCACGAAGGTGAACGAGCGATTTGTCTGTCTCTTTCTCCTGTCCCTTCTCTCTCGACATCTCGGGATCCTCCTGGTCGCACGGATTAAAGAGTAATTTTGCCGCTTGGCTTATGCGACGCGTAATTGCATTGTTACAACCCTTACATGTATATAGGGTATAGGAGCGATGTTACAGAATGATATTATACCGGTGGCTGCGTCGACGACGACGACGACAACGACGCCGACGATGCTGAGGTAAATGAAGGGGTTGGTAGAGCGCCGAGGGTAGTTATCCCAGACCTACACGCATCCCCTATCCGGAGAATAACCCACGACGGAGAAAGGTTTTAGTGGAAATTTGGTGTAGGCTCGCCTGTTGGGTTCTCGTTGACGCCATCGCATCACGACCCTTTACACACCCTTATTGGCCCGTGCACTACCGTTTCTACTTATTTACACCGCTAACGTCGTTCTATTACTCGATACAAGCCTAAATCCATATCGTATCTTCTTCCAGCGCATACGAGATTTTCATGCTTCCGTAGTTCCTCCCTTACGGACAATTAATTCGAGGTTTTAATAGAACAGAAACGCGACGATGTACAAGCCTTATATTGCGTGGCGTGTGGGGCTCTGACATTTGCAACCTCTCGCGATAGCTGGGTGAGGAGGAGGCTCCAGTTCTGTACTGCGTTTCCAGCCGGTCACCCTCGTCGTTGTCCGCGTCGCCCTTCGGACCTGAGCCGCAACGGAACATGATTCGATTATCGGACGAACTTCGTGACGTTCTTTGGTGGTCGGGTATCCGGTTTTCCTCGAGCAGCCATACCCTCCCAGTCCTCACCTCCTCTCTCTCTCTCCCTCTGTCTCCCACTCGGCCTCTCTTTTGCTCTCGTGCTGATTCTATTTATCTCTCTGTATCTCCCTTTCGTCCCCTTACTCCCGGTGTACACCATTGCTCTATAGGCTTCCTCCATCCTATCTCCGATCTGCTCACCAATCCCCGTACCAAGCTTTTCCCAATACTGGACACTACTCTCGCTGCCGCCGGGGTGTCCAGCTCTCTCGTTCGTTCTCGACAGCCTCCCAAGTCCTTGGGCGCGCATGTACTTCGACCGGGTTATAGAAGCTTCGAACACTCTTCCTCCCGCGACAAACCCCGCACCCCCGCGCACAACTCACCCGACTACGATCCTATTCAGCCGAGCCTCGAACACCGTAATCCGGTATGAATACGGTAATTAAAGGCCAGTCTCTCGTTTGCGGCTATTCGTGAGATTCAACGTAGCAGCAGGTCAATATACTTGTGTGTGTTTGCGTGTGTGTGTGTATGTGTGTGTGCGCACGTGTTCATGTGCAAGAACGATATTACGTAGACCGTGAGGTAAGTCCGGATGTATGTGTATATTAGCGAGGATGGAAAATACACGGTGTATACGCGCATGTACACTAGAACTTTGCTCCCTCGAAAGATCGAGCGGCTCTCTAGCTCGAACGGTTCTCTTTCTCGCGGCTGCCACGTCGTATCTCGACGTTGGTCCACTTTCGACGCGATTCATCTCCTCCCAGGATCTTCAATCATTCGGCACTCGGTAATCCGAGTACTCTTCGTGCGAGTCGGTTCGATATCAAACGATATTGCGCGGCTAGAGCCCGACGTCCATAGTGAGTTGCAAGAGAGTTGACTGGTCCATATCGTCTTTTAGTCTTTCTCGAGGGAAAAAACGGAAGCTCTGGGATATTTTTATTTTCATTTTTCGTATCGCCCAAGGCGTTTTAACCAATATCGTGGAATAGAAGCGAACGACCTTTCCGATCGGCCGCGAACTCTCTCATTTTAGTGACAAAACATTGTTGGAAGAGGGAGGTGAAACTCGGGGGTTAACTTTTAACGCTGCCCCGATGCACAATATTATTTACATATGTATAAGAATACAAACGACTCGTTTAGAAGTCTTAGGACAAAGTTTTCAGACGGATACGACAGAGGCGTGTACACATGGATGAACGAAAAAAAAGTTGAATTTTTATTCTCTCTCAGGATGCAACGTGGATTGACCCTCTTTTTCCAGGCTTCGCATCACGTTCTACTTTTGTTTTATCGCTTCGAAGCTGCCGTTAGGTCGCGGGATGACTAATCGATCCGCGTCGAACCCTCCAGAGTACGTAGAGTGCACCGAAGTTGAGAGGAAAAAAATGAAAACTTATCCCAACTTTATCGTTGGAAAAGAGAGGGAGAGTAAAGTGAGAGATGAAGAACAGAAATGCGAAGAGGTGTGTTATTATAGTACGGTGAATTTCGTTCACATCCTCTCCCTGTAAAAAGTCTTTCGGCGTTCCGATAAAAATTTAATTTCCGTGCCAGATATGAAGCACACGGGCAAAGAACACCGGAGGGAAGTATACGATATATATAGATTGCAGTGAGCTAACTCCGGCAAGACTGTCGAGAAAACTCCTTTGCGAGGCTTAATGTACGGGTGGCTTTTCATTTTCACACCCTCCATATCTCGCGTGCAAACCGAATCTCGAGCGTGCGAGTGTGAAAGAATGAGAGAGAGAGAGAGACCGAGTATACTATATATGAGGTATGGTTACGGAGGGGTATATGACGAGGCGGATGCGGTCCACCACCCTCGGTGAATTCCCTGCTCGAGCCTCCAAGCACGTTTCGCATTATAGCCCAGGGTGAGCTGCTCGGGTCGTGCCCGTGCCTCAACGCCGAACTCGTTCCCGTGTACCATGTGTATATATATTCCCGTTCGCAGTTTCGCACCAATCCCGCACACCTCTTGCCCCGAGCTCGAATCCCATGCAATATACCACCAGACGCCTATCAGCGGGCGAACCCACGAAATTGTTACGCGTTCATATACATACATATACTCATACACACACGCGGCCACACACATGTATATATATATATGTATATACCCGTACATATGTCTACAGTAGTATCGAGAGTGAAAAGGACGTTCGCAGTGACAAAACCAGAACCGCATCACCGCTACCACATTGCGCGAAAAGAGGAACAATGCCCGTCGCTGATGCCAGGAATGAGAGCCTTGGCTACGATGACGAATTCCAGAGCGAGCACAACTCCGGAAACATACCAGGGACGGATATTTCGAGGATTAGTCGAGATTGTCTATTGGCTCCGTGAGCTGACAAATTTTGGCAGAAAAATTTCGAAATTAGTTTTCCCGAGGCTTACTTTCTTTCTCCCTGTCGTATTTTTGTTCAATTTCGGAACGAGGTCACCCCATAAACGCAATAATGAAAGTGAGATTAGTCGTGTGCCGGGCTAGTTTTTTTTTCTTCGCGTCCGATTGTACTCGTAAAATGAACAAGATCTGTCACAAATAAGATACCAAAAACTTGGAGAAGACTTTGCCTGACCCTAGGAAAAGCTTGAAGGTTTCAGTAGCGAGCAAACTCAAAAAAAACTCCGCAACAGATCTTGACGAGAGCAATATAAATATATTTGTCATACGTCCGCCCGTCTTGCGTTAGCAATTCGTCGTAGTATTACTGGCAAAGAAGCCAACAATGCTGGAGTAGACCTCGGGGTTCACGAGCGACTCAGCCCCCTACCACTCCCTTTTATTTTCCTTTCAGGTTTCTTCACGCATATCGTGTTCTCCATATTCCACGAGAGCAATCCGGAGAAAGAAATACGCGGATAGGACAGATATAGAAACTGTAGCGCAGCAACTGACTGCTTGAGGTTAGTTTCTAAGGAAACCCTGAAAAAGAAAGAGAGAGCGAGAGAGAGAGAGAGAGAGAGAGAGAGAGAGAGAGAGAGAGAGAGAGAGTAAGCGCGTGAAAGAGAGAGCGAGAGAAAGAGAAAGAGAAAGAGAGCTACAGCAATAAGCTTGCCGGGGCCATTCGACTTGAAGTAACAATATTTCTTATTGCCTCGAAACCAGGGACCTGTAGTGAAGGTCGAGTCGACAGCGAGACTATGAGGTTGAACGTGAAGAGCGGAAAAGTGGAGAAAGACGAAGAGTGAGCCCCGAAGGCACAGGCTGTGGCCTGACGTTCAGTGTCTTATACCACTCTAACAAACCCTCTGTTCCCTCTCTTCTCTCTCTACTTTTCTCTCTCCACTGATGGAACTAGTACGGGTATAACGGTCTCTTCCACGACAATATATACCCACAGATGATAACCTCGCGTCTACCTCATCCCCGTCTCTCTCTCTCTCTCTCTCTCTCTCTCTCTCTCTCTCTCTCTCTCTCTCTCCCCCCCCCCTCCCTCCCCCCCCCCCCCCCCCCCCCGCCCCCCTTCCTACTGCTGTATACACGGTTATACACTTCGGTCTATTTATTTTCACGAGTGCATCCGCCGACTCGTCACCGAGCGATCGTACAGATACGATCCTTGGTCGCTCACCCCTCGAATCAAATAATACCGGTTATTATTGCACCCTCGTCTTTGTTTCGCAGATCGGACGGTAAGTACATGCGTGCGGAAAGGACTCGAAGACGAAATGGCTCTCTTCGTCCTCCCGGTGTAAAATGACTGTGGGGGTTGCAACGGCGATAAGAGAGACAGCCGCAATTTCCAACCCTTTCGAGCGCTATACGTATAACACGCTCGACGATATGTTCCATGACTGCATGCCACTCGAGGGAACGCTTATACTCTTCGTCGTATGTGTGAGCATCGCGTCCAAGACTATATCGGTACCGTCGTACCGTGAGATATATCTGCAAAATACGCCCAGGAAGAAGATATTCCATCCCCTATAAGTGTTGTTACGATGCGGGGCCCCTGCTTCTCAACTTATTCGTTCTATCTACTGGAACTACGCGCGACTAGAATACACACTGTAACGTATATATTGCACGGTTATTATACACATATATCGTGAAGCTACATGCGGAAAGTATACACTTGTGTATACCGTTACTACGTTAGCATACATCCGCGCAATAACGTTCGGGCGATCACCCGGTTGAAACTCCTTCATCCTTCCGCTCTCTTCTTCGAGAATATCTACACGTTGCATAAATTCGAACAGGGGCCGTGGTATACCCTTTACATGAATTTCTCGAACGAGCACAAATATATATATGTATATGTATATAAACATATTATATAGATGTATGTGTTGTGTGTATGCGAAGGGTTGGTTTGTTGGTGCGCGGTTACGGGTAGAAACTGTGCGGATCGAGAAAGTTGCTTTCGCATAGATGGGGCACAAGCAAGATTACTGTTGCAAATGGAAATTGGCCTCGGAAGTCGCGCACATTTTCGCTGTACTGTGTAATATTGATAAAGGTCGAGCTAAGTAATAAAAAAAAACACTATTCTAAAGAGTCGCCTTTGATTTAGATTTTTTGGAAAATTACTTTTTAAATTGTATATTGTGTAATGGGGATGAAATTGGGCGAGAAAACAACTTTTTTTACATTGGAGGTATTGACATAGCTATTAACAAACGCGAACGAGTACAAAAAAACGTCGATGGAGCAACGTAGCGTGCTTGGCTTCGCGCGAGCCCGAGGGCGTGTGCGATTTCAACCCTCTCCCTTCCCCCGCTACCGACTACCCCTACGCTGGCTTGACAATGGGCGTGGATATTGGATTCCCTTTCGACCCTCCGGAGAAAAAAAAGAGCGTAGGGATTGAATCTGATGCTGGCAGGACATCCACATGGAGTCCCACATGTACCCGACTATAGTGATTTGTGCATGCCAATGACATCTGTCAATATCTTGAAGGCGAGCTTCCTATGAATCTATTTCTTTTTTTTACAAATCGTGTAACACGCATTTTATAATACACACCGGAATCAACAAAAAGACATTGATAAGATGATTTGATTAATACATGGAACGTTCGTAGTTGCCAGATTAAATGTATGTATCGATATTCGGGCCATTGTAGAGGAAAACGATCAGGCTTCCTTCGCAGCGTCTGATCGCTACGGGGCATGAAGAAGTATTAAGAGAAGCGGGCAACTTTGATCGAATCGCCGTGCGCCTATTCTGTCTGAAATATTCAGCGAATGTATCGATTCTACGAATAGGTATTTCGTGACGCCCGGGGCTCTCAAGGAATTTAATAATCCAGCATCGGAATCTTTCTGGGCTGTGTATGTGTGCGTGGGGGGTGCGCGTGCTGTTGCAGTATACTGCTAGCCCCTCCGACCTCTCACCCCCTCCCCCGCTCTCCTCCTCTCTTCCTTCATCGTCCTTTTCTTTCTTGTACTTGTTCTTCTTCCTGTTCTTCATGTTCTTCTTGTTCGTCTTTTTCTTCTCTAGCAAATAGGCCCCTCAACCCTCGTCCATATCTTACGTCCCACAGAGTTCGATACGACCATAGCTCGATCGATAAATAAATCAGACGCTCGTGAGTAATCGCTCGAGGGAGAAGAGAAGCAGCGCCACCACCATCACCATCTTAACAGTACCAAGAAGTATGGTCATAGTGGAGTAGCGAGATTCCGCTACGTTCGCGCTGTTCACCCTCGTTCTAGAATCTTCGTGTGCCCAGCTACGACAGTCGAGATATTTCACTCTCGCCACGTTCCTCTCTCGTGGCTTTCCACGAGTAAGCGAGATACCGGGCGAGGAATATATAAATTGCTGGATAAACAATCGTTAATATTTCAATGGAAGGGTCGGTGAGACTGTGAGAAATAGGGGGAAAACCTCGAGCTTCGAGGCCGTTTGTTTGCCGAATCAACCACGTCTCCGTGTGAGAATAAAGTCTGAGGAGACAAGATTAAAGCCGTCGAGGAGTTTGTCAGTCGAAAGAATTTTCGATTTATCCGTAAATTTTCTTATTCCCCTTTAAAAATTCAAAAATCGTTTCTCTCTTGCGACATGAAGAATATGGAATTATTATAAATTTTATAGCTGTTGAATAAAAATTGTTACATTACGACGAACATTGTGATACGCGATGAGTTCTCGTGTTTTGCCCAGAGTGGCGAAAATGTCTGATGGAAGCGAGAGAGAAACGAGGAATGAGAGAGAGAGAGAGAGAGAGAGAGAGAGAGAGAGAGAGAATGGCGAGTCTTTCGGCAAAGTCCATTAAGGCTGGACCACGCAGCCTGGGCGACCCGAGGACACTGATACGCCATTTGGTCGCATCCCTCGGGAACTGCCGGGGCGACGGGTTCATCGAGGATGTTTAGATCGTTCTTAGGACCCGTGCATCATTGATAACGTTCTCTGGAGAAAGGATCGGTACAAGTAAGCTATACATTTCACTGATGTTGAGTGTGACGAAGAGTGAACCTCGTGGTTGACATCATTCACGGTATCGAGAGAAAGACCTCTGACTCCAACCGCCGAGGGTGACCCGTCAACCGAAAGGCCCGTGTGACATTACTTATGCATGCTGCGCCGGAGAACCGGAAGCCGGAAGGCTTTTTATTCCTGGGATTGAGTAAGAGGATACGCATCACATGCTTTTAACGGATCGCAACTTATTTTCAAGTTGCTCCATCGACGAAAGAGTATTTTCAACGAGGATAAAAAAAGAAACCTTGGCGATAAGAAACAAGAATTGCGTATTTTGGTCTTGTAAAGATCGTGATTCATCCGTGAAAAGGGTCAAGACTGATAAAGTCTCGAATAAATTTGCATTTGAATGAAATAGACTTTTATTCCACTGTACAAACAGTGTTCATCCGTTCCATCGAGCAAGCATAAATTCGACCAGGAAACCCGTGCGAAGAGAGAAAACCCTGTCGTGTCTCGATACACCATGCGGAAAAGCAACCACTAGGATGGTTTAAGGGTTTCCGGCAGAATTCCTACCAGCATCAAGTGTCCCTTGGATCGCGAGAGCGTCGTGTAGCATCACCGAGTTTGGCTTTTGGCCAGGAGCCAAGGCCCTTCTCGGTCCTTGTTCCTCTCTCGGATTTTCTCTCCAGTATTTGAGAACAAATGGAACGGAGAGAGACAGAGCGAGGCTGTACGCATGGGTGTCAGAGAGAGGCAGACAGACAGACAGGGACAGAGATAGAGAGAGAGAGAGAGAGAGAGAGAAGAGTCGGAGTGAGAGAGGGAGGGTGAGAGGACGCGATGCAAGTGGGCTCGGGAAGCGTTTCGACGGCGGCGGTGCGGTGGTCGCGCGTCGGGACGGCACGCCAAGCACACGCCACAGTGCAACCACCAGTTGCTATACCCGGCCTCGCGAAATGTATATATACGAACCTCGCCAGTGCGAGAAAGAGAGAGTAGACCGCTCGTAGGCCTACGTAAGTACGTAGTTAGTTTCTCATATCGCCTGTTGCATTCGTAAAGCCCCACGAGCCGTTTCTTCGAGAGAGGCCCGGGCCAGAACTCGGCACTCTTCTCGGTTTCTCACTATACAGACTGTGTTGTTACATATACCTACGCTTCACGGCCCTTCAGAGACCAACGTCGGGACCGAAGGGGTGTGAAAGCTCGAGCTTCAACAAAAGTGGCACCTTGCCAATGTCAATTTCCGTTCAACACCTAAGACTCTCATAATGGATTTTGCTTCGTTCTCATTCGCACTGAATGAACTTTGACGTTAACGTTAGTTATTATACCACCACCGATCGTATTCTCGATACTATCGTCTCTCTGTCCCCTATTCGTCCTGTAGTGCCCTCTTGCTTTCTCTCGTGCGGAAGATATTCTCGATTTCCAAATGATTTTCGATTCGGCGCACGAACCTGGAACGCCAACAAGTGGTCCATATACCATCGGTGGTCATATATATGTATATATATACATATATATACATATATACACATATATACATACGTATATATATATCTGGGTGACTCTCATCTAGCTACAGATATATACGCCTGTAAAGGACGTACCGGGAGCTACATTGTGATTCTACGTGCGGTAATTACTGATCAATGTTGCCTGCTCACTCTACTCTCATCCCCGGGTTTCTCCATCGTTCTGCACACTCTTCATACATGTTTTCGTACCCTCCCATTCTTCTTCTCTCTCTTTTTCTCGCTCTACCCTACCGAGACTCACGTAAACTCTATGAACCGCGTAGTTGTACGTGATATTCCGTATAAATGCGATTCGAATCGAAGCACGATACGTAATAAAAACGTCTGTACGTTCGCTCCGTTCCATCGCCCTCGTTATATGTGATACATGTGCGTGCAGTCATCAAACGCAATGTCAACGTTTCCGGTTGCGCCGACTACGAAGTTACGCGAGTTTGAAAAATTATTACCGACAGTCGGTAACGCTAGCGGGGCAATAAAATTATTCGTTTTTATATCAATCGGATGTCGAAGAGATCGAAGGGTTTATACTATGTATGTTCATTCGTAAAGGGAACACGAGAGAGGTATACGAACCGAAGCATCTACGAGTTTTTTTCTCTTCTCGTCGATTTGACGTCGCGTGCAAGAATATATATCGAGGCTATATTGCTTTCGACATAATCGCATGGTTTGAGTAACTCGGCACGGTGAAGTAGGAGCTCCGTCACTCTTCCGCGTATATAGAGCAACATCGCGCTCTTGTCATTGCCGAGACGACGAACGAGGATGGTGGAAAAGGGGGTGGATGGGAAGAGGGAGTTGGTCGCTACGGGGGTGCGAGTTCACTCACGGGGCCGCTAACGGGGGGAATGAGAGCCTTGAGGAAAGTCCCTCTTCTCATTAAGTTGAGTGTTGCGTGTTGCGACGAGGAGGCTCGAGGGGAAACTCGTTGCGCAGATCCATCCCCTAACCCCTTCCAACGGGGTTCTTCTCAATCCCCTTTTGGCGCACCCGAGACTCTCCCGTACAAGCGTGTTGCACAAGCACTGGGAGTATATATTCGTCAGTCAACCGATGGAATAAACTCTCCGAAACGACGTGTTCGTGATGGTGTTCTCTCTCTCTCTTTCCCTTTAGCGTGCATTTTCTCTCTTTGTACCGAGAGAACTTTATTCGCGTATCAGGGTGTGGCAGCCTCGAGTGCATGCGTTACAGATTGTCCCAGGGTCGGTATAGATTGCCTGTGCAACCTACCAGCGGGCGAGTTAAAAAGTGCTTTACGCGCCACCCTCTCTCGCCCTTCATCCAGAAACACCGCGAGGCAAATCCACCAATTAGGGATCTTAACCGAGACCGCGAAGCGTCAAAGGGAGAATCAGGTATGTATATATGTTTGTATGTGTGTGTGTGTGTGTGTGCGGGTGTATGGATGGTGAGGTCGTCTAGTACGAGCCTGTGAGAATATTTTATCATGTCTCCCGGCTATCCCTACTTTGATATAACTATATATACACAGTCTTTGGCATGTACCGTACAAATCCCACTCGCAAGGGTACGATGTTCCTATGGAGACCCTGAGAGTCGCAAGCACTATCAGACCTGATCCTTCACTAATTAGTTCAAAATCCTCGAGCAGAAAAGAAAATCCAGAGGAAGGGAGAAGGAACAAAACGTTGCCGACAGAACCGAAATGGGATCTATAGGAAAGAAGGGTCGTCTCGTTTCCACGAAAAAAAACGGTGATTGTGAAATCAAACGCGCGTGTCGTAAAGTTCTGGAGGATTAAGTAGCTGTGGTAATTAAACGGAATATGACCAATAGCTGAGAGCGAGAACTGATTATAATTATCCGAAGAAAAATCGTTCCCTCTTTTTCACGAGTACGAATTTAAATAAAACGATCCGAATATTAGATCCCTCGTTTATGCGGTACACCTCTCGACAAACAAATTTCTTCCAGCAACCTCTCTTTTCGCGGAGACATAAATAACCATCAGCCAGTATCTTAGCGTCGAAAGGGAGCATCTCGTATAGACTGGAGGGGTGGATGGCAGAGGGGTGAGGGGTTAGAATAAAATTGGGAAATCCCGCATCTTCGCTCGACGGCAAATCGCTCCGAGGACTCTTCTCCCTGAGACGGCAAACTACATTAAAAAAAAGAAGCAAGGGGGTAGTAAAAGAAGGAAAAAGAAAAGCCAACATGACGAGCGAGAGAACGAGACGGAGAAAAAAAGATTGGCATCTTCAAAGGTTTCCCGTATACCCTTGTCTGGCAGAACGGGAGAGAGAGAGAGAGAATCTTCTCCTTATAGTGTATATATGTCGGACATCTCCGTTACCAGGAAGCTCAGCAAGTGTTTACTCCGTGACTCGACGCTGTCTCGCTTTTTCGCCTTTTTCCTCTTGCTGCGCGTTCTGCAAGAACGATAAGAAAACGCTTTCTCTCTCCCTCGTTCTCTTCTCTTATCCCTGTGGCTGCGAAGAGAATCTTCGAAGATTCCAATGTACGAGAGAAAGAGACGGAAATTACATGTTTATATATATATATATATATATATAGAGAGAGAGAGAGAGAAAGAGAGAGAAAGAAATATTATATAAATATGAGTCGAAATGAGATGGTGGAAAACGGAGAGGCTCTCTCAGTGAGCACCCGGATATCTCGACTTGTTTTTCCGAAGCATCGCCTATATTCCTACCTCGCTGCGTCCATCACCCTCGCGAAAGAAGCACCAGCACAAGCAGCAGCAGCAGCTCGTTTTGTAATTTTATTCCCGTTTTCCATATCTCCCTTTATCCTCGAGCGTAGACGGTACCCGCCTTTACCTCATCCCCTCGGACTCAACGTCGACCTCGAAGGCGTCTTCCAACTTCGTTTTCCCTCACAGTTATAGCTACTGCTCTCGCTCCAAATATACATATGTATATATATATATATATATATATATATATATATATATATGTATACATATGTACGAGTAGATGCAGCAGCAATGTAGCTAGGTATACGTCAACCCTACACACCCTCCATCCCTCGTCGTATACATCCACGTGTATATATGTACGCATAAATATACATATACATTTATATAATATACATACATATATACTTACCTGGTTCGAGGCCGTGCCTTGCTATACCGTCATTATGGTTCAATCATGCCAGCGTTTTTATTCTTCCATACGGCTTCGCAATAATTTGAGAAGCAAGATCCGGACGAAGCCAGCAGCACCCCTGCCACCTAACTCCCTCTATATGACTCCCCCAGTTTTCTCATACATTCGCCCATCTTCTCTCTTCCTCCCATTCCTTCCTTCTATAGGTTCTTTTTTCCTTCCCTCGCCCGCTACTGTCTCTCACCACTTGCGTCACTCTTCCGCTTTTATATACGTCCGTGGGTATATCAATTCAACAGCGGCAACGGTTAAATTGCTTTTGCGTCTCCGGCGCGTCTAGTTTATGGGATGCTAACCCGTTTCATATCGCAGTTCATCCTCCTTAGCAGTCGGGATATACATGTATATACACAGATACACGCACACTTAGGCATACACACAAATACACACACACACACATCCATATATATATATATATATATATATATATATATATATATATATATATAT
>JAPYZU010000642.1:32871-59819 GCA_030523005.1 Tryphoninae sp. B BG-2022a
TATATATATATATATAGATATATATATATGTTTATAGATACAGCTAGCACGAGCCAGCCAGTAGGAGCCTCAATGTCGTACGTGTACATCTTCTTCTGTGCACTATCAAGCCCGTTAAATTACAACGGCACACATGTTCGGACGAAGGTGAAGGGTGAGGCGTAGCTGTGAAGAAGAAGGCATTGGTAAGATGTTCTAGTTGAAACAGAACAGACTATACATACGTTCACTGTATTACATGCTTCTCAATGTCTCTTGTGGGACCCAACGAAGTACGAAGTATCTTTACGAAAGTACGAAGTAGCTTTATACTAGAGCAAAAGGTGAAAATATACCATTGAAACTTCACTCGAGTATTCAAGCCCTCTATAAGAACCTCTATCATCCTGAAGAAACGATCTCTTAGCCGACTACAATTTTCTCATCGAACGATCTACTCGGGAAGTAGTTGACGCGATGAGTTTCCGATGGTCAAAAAAAAGATTGTACCTATAAATTGTATTAATGGATTGGCATAGGTAAACTTTGTGCAAAGTTAATTCCCATCGGAATATTAAGTATGGATCTTATATGCAGCGGCGTTTCGGAACGTTTTAAAATAACTCTCGGGAGATTGGGGGAATATGTTGCAATAAAAAATGTGTTCTGTGACGCGAGAGACAGGGCTAAAAATCGATGCAAGCCTGGCGTTCGTGCGTACGGTTAGCGCTCGCCAATTTATTATATCGAGCCAGCAAAAGTGACTCTTCTTCGCTTCTATCAAATATATAGGTATATATAGATATATGGGTGTGTATAAACGTGTATATATATATATAGATGAGTATATATGTGCTCTGATTGGTGCTATGTTGCTGAATCCCCAGAATCCCGAATATCATTAATCGGCGCACGCGGTTCAATGCCACGTTCTCCAATTTGCGCAACTCCCATTTGGGGGAAAGGGTTACCCGGTACACGTATAGAAGCGACGAGAGAGGCGATAGAGGCCCCAAAAAGCCTCGAATGTCGAGGCACTATATATCCGGCGCTACGTGAGCGAGTGCTCTGGACTCGTGGAACCGTGATGATGACGCGACGAGAGAGACGAATAGGCGATAGAAACCCGAGTTTTTCGACTGTCCATCTATACACATATATACCAATTCACACAGATCCACGGAAGTGAGTGAGTGCGCGCGCGCGCGTCGAATTCACCATCGTTCGTTCGTTCGTTCCACGATTTTCCATGCAATTTTTGTCACCTCCGTTTTTTTCAAACAAATGCAAAACTAACCCAGCCATATTTATTTCCTTTTTTTTTATTCCCGACGAACGACACGGACCAACATATTTTTACTCGATTATTACAACCCACGTTCGTAGATATTGAATCGTTCTATTTCCGATCAAACGCACGCGTTATCATGGCACGGTCACAACGATCTATCAATTCTTCAATTAGTATCGCGGGAGTTGCATAAGAGTGTATTTGCTCTTATTCAACAGGTTTTTTGCCGTCAAATTTCATAGTTCGGATAATCATGAATCGCTCGGAAACGAAGATGAAGTTTTTGCGAATTCGTTCTCGACATTTGACGATAAAAATATATATATATGTACCCCCTCCCCCATATATATATACATGTGCAGGTATATATATACATATATAGGTAAGTGAGTTTCTGATGAATCTCCTCTGGGATCACTTTGCCGAAGAGGGAAGTGCTTCGTCACTCATAAGTTATACACGCTGCGCTATACCGTGATGGTACATTATATATATATATATATATATATATATATATATATATAGCATCAGCGAATAGGGTGGAGAGAAGAACACTTGAGCAATAAGCGCGTCTCCATTGCGGTTCAGCTTTTACGCCCCCTCTTCCCTCGCCGCTTCGTCTGCTGTTCAATTATGCCGGCTTCGTCCTCCGTACCGGTGCCGTACCACCACCAAGATGTCATTGTGCAACACTCCAGGAAAATTATTCGACGCAAAGACGACAAGTATGTTGAAATCTTAATAAATATATTCGAGAAATATATCGGTAAGACGAGGTGGCTGACGCGGCGAAAAATGTTCGTTTCATTTGGCAAAAACATCCCTCGGCAACGTAGCGCTACATTAATGTGCAAATTCACTGCATGCGGCGACGAAAAAGTCTTGCTCTATTCGCGACGTTTCTGACTCATAACGGCGTGCGATTATTGCACCGACACGTAGAAACTCTCGTTGAGGGTTCAACCTCATTCAGGCTCTTCGAATATTTTGGAGTTTCGAAGGTCGCGGCTCGAGACGATACCTTCAACTCCTACGCGTACGAAACTTGAAACATCTTGCGGAGAGAGAGACAGAGAGAAAGTAAATGCGAGAGGCAGAGAAAACGTCTGTAGTGCTGCTGTGAGAGTCTTAATGAGGACCATTCATGCGGCTATTATCGCAAAGACCCGTAATCGTCTACGGCCGCTCTCACTTAATAATCGTACTCCGTACTACACTCACACCCCCTGCTATCCTTACTACGGTCGATGGGAAAATCGCAATGGTTGTTCCAACCAGCTGTACCGCTATTTGATCCTTTATAGCATATGAAATCAAAATAAATATTTATATAATACACGACGTATTTTCTACGACTTAGTTCGAGTAGTTTCAATCTTCTATATCGAAATCGACTCGACTAGACGATAATTGAGTTTCTCAATTTATCATCGTACCTAAATGTGAAATTTGTTATTCCATACAAAATTGCAGCAAGTAGAATTGAACAACTCAAAGTATAATTTTGATTTTGCTATTTCATTCGCTTTTAGTAAATCTTATCAATCATTCATCAAGAGCGGGCATTCTGTTACAGTAATTTTATTTCTTGAGAGAATGCTTTCATCGTATTACACTTTATATAATGTTTTTGTTCTCAAGGAAAAAATGCGAGAGTTGGTATAAGTTTGTCTGTTTTCCGAATCGGTAGCTCATGTATAATCCTACCTCGTAGCCTCGTTTCACTTTATTTTACCCTTGCGTGTCCGCGAACAGCCAGAGGAAAACAAATCTCTGTCTTCTCCGTATAATGGATGAAACGACAGTTCAGGCTCGTCTGGAACGTATCTAGGTGAGGTGTATAAGTGTATATACGAGGAGGCTGGATACGAGTCTAAGCGTTGTGCCACACGATCCATCGCTATCATGTGCCTGCGAGACTCCAAGTCCTTTACTTCGTAATTAATTAATCCGCATCTCGTTATTGTTCCATGGTATGGTAGCTACGGAGAGGTGTTTGGGGGATGGTAGGGGGTTGGAGCTATGTTGTGCTTCCGTACACTTGATAAACTACACTCACCCGGTACAGCGACCACCACATTATTATCCTCGACGTTCCTCTTGTAGATCATCGTGACACGACGAGATACTTGCAATTTTTTTCGCTATCTGTACTACTACCATATTTATTCTGTTCCTCGACTCACCTGAAACACAGAAGATAAAAAAAATGCATTTTAGTTCTACTTCGTTTTATGCAAATTTTACGAACAATATTTGGCGAACATAATTTATGATAAAACGGTGCTATATTTTTTCATCGCCCGGAAGGAGAATCCTCCCATCCAGTGGTAGGGTGATCGAATCGATGTTACGTGCGGTTTTCCCTCCGGATAGGTACTGGGAGGGTGCACGACGATCCATTAGTATTATTGGTGCACGGAATTTCGCCGAATGGTCCCAAAGAGCCGGCAGAGGGAGGAAGCCCGATTAAGCGTGGAAGACGAGTGGTTTGACAGGTGAAGAAGGGTGAGTCGTAGGGCGTGCACGGTGTCGAGGGTTTGTTCACAATTCCTGGGATTCGATCGCGTGAGTTTACAGTGTCGAGATCGCTATTAATGCAGTACTTCGTACTCTTCGGTTTCGCTGTAAATATATATACTCAAGGGGAAAGAGAAGGAATCTCTCTACAGATAGTTTAGCACGGGCATCTTAATCGAGGCGATTTCAAGCGGTGCGAGTGGTTGGGGAAATTCTAATTCCGGATATAGCCTCCATCTAGAATCCAGAAGTAAAGTCACAATGTGGTTTCGATAACAGCGTCCAGGCAAAACCGAAAGGATGCCACTCTGACTGAACAACTACCTACCATTTCTCGAACAACTTCCAATCGCTTAACTTTGTTATCGAATAAAAACAGGACTTGGCTATAATGTAACGAATGTATCAGTGTACCGACATGAATCTTGCTTCCCCTTATCATTTTTTTTTCTCTAATGATATCCCTTTTTGGTCATTAAAAGAATAATTTTCGAGACGTGTGAAACGTGATAATACGCCCGTTTCGAGGAAAAATGGGGACACGGAATTGTTAGCGGACAATGCAAACGTGGATTGTACGTACGGTCGAGCGAGATAATACCTGATAAGGAGAATCGAACGAAATTCCATTGAACATTAGAAGAGCCCGTATGCGTGGGACATTCGCGTTGTGTGGTAACCAATGTGACAGTGGTACCGTGTGGTATAGAACGCATCCAGAGCTCTCTACAATTCTCAATGCTCCACAGAACATACTGTGCACGGGTTGGTACTATTCCATATCCTCAGTTATAAACCTCCCATTTAAATCGTCAACAGCAGCGGCAGCGGTAGCGACTGCGTTTGCACAGTACGAGCGAACCCCGCGTTCCGTAGGTGGGCTCTGCCTAGATCCCCCAACAATCTCTGTTCCCGACGGTGCGATTTTGACGGATGGCCGCGTTCGAACAAAAGTGATCCTGGCGTATTCAACGACTAACTACTGTGCGCCCAAGTCCACTGCTAGAATAGAGAGACCGGACAGAATCCTTTCGTTATATGCATGCACATAGGTGAGAAACAGCCGCGAAGGGATGTATACATAATAGGGTATAGAGGTGTGGGTGATGTGCGCAGTACATGAAAGAGAGAGGGAGAGAGAGAGAGAGAGAGAGAGAGAGAGAGAGAGAAAGAGAGAGAGAGAGAGAGAGAGAGAGAGAGGATAGTCGGATGGACGGACGAGTGAGCCGTCCGGGAAAGAGGCCGAACCAGGCGGTTTGCGGATGAACGTGGCGTAGATCGAGGGGGTTGTCCGATATGGCTGGTGTGACTGCCACAGCAGGACGAACGGATGAAGCCCGAAGCGCATCTCTCAATGCGCGTTTTCCCTCGCATGTACTGGTACAGCGTACTATAGTACCTACGTATGGATACGTGTCTACCATTGCTCCGTAGTACGAGCGAAACCTGGTATGGGCTACGAAGCTGGAGGAGTCGGGTAATTCTACTCGCTCGAGTATCTACCACCCTTGCCTCTCTCGCTCTTCCATACCCGCTACTATACACTGCTTTGGCTGCGAAGCAACCCCATGAAGGACTCGATCGAGATGCGGGAAAGAGGGTTGGAGTGTGAGAGGATGAGGAGGAGGAAGAGGAGGCCACACAGACGCGATGGCTCTCGGCGGTACTGCGCAATGCCGCTGTGTTGCTTTGATAGCCGCAGGGGTGGTAGATCGGTATATAGTATACGTACCAGGAGCAGGAGTAGCATCCCTGCGTTGGTCGCCAGATATAGGAGTTCATTGCCACGTAGCCGAGCGACGGATGGACCGAGAAGGGTTTACACTCAAACGTAAAAAAGGGTATATAGGCGCAGAGGAGCCGGGGCATTGGCAGGGCTGTGATGGGGATCGGCGGGAGGGGGGGGGGCTGAGAGAGCGGTACCGCCTAGGCACATGCAGAAGCTTGAGAGGGTTGGTGAATGCTTTTGGAACGGAAGCATGGTGGATTGTTTGCTGGAAACACGGAGGGGCCGTGGATCACCGCGGACGAAGCACCCCTTCTCTTTTCCTCACCCGCGCGATTCGCGGCTGTAACGCTGCTGCGTATCCTCTCCTGCCCCCGCATGGTCAATGGCTGCTTTCAGTAACACCGAGAGGGTTGCCGACTAGAGCGAGGGTCTAACCGAGCGGTCAGTATAGTGGTTCTCTCGTGTACACTCGCGATGAAAGAGAGGCCGAGAGTTACGTTAACGTGAAATGTTAGCCACGAAGGCCGTTGGTTCGCATACATCGTCCATTGCCCAGTCGGGAGGGTGGCAATGTAGTACAAGAGACGTCGTTGAATTGGAAAAACATTTTATTGCTCGTACGTTAGTGTTAGCCTGTGACTACGCATTGGTTCACTTTAGATCGAGAGTCCTTTTATTATTTTTCCCCTATGTACGTAGAAGTCGATATACAGCAACGTTCAAATTGAAATTCGATTGGTTTGAATTATTTGGTTGTTGGTTCCTTCGTTGAACAATCAAGGTGATCAATTTAGCTAATGAAATCAATTAGCTGAATATTAATCGCATTGTACAGATTATCGCGTACTTACTCGTACCGTTTCCTCGTCACGATTTAAAAATATCTTAGCCGGCAAGTGACACACCCTCGCGAAACAAATTTCCTCCCAGACATCAGTAGCAACACAAGGACCATGAGCGTATTGTAACAGAGGCACACGCGTCACGCAACTGGCACACAGTCAACACATGCCTCTTATCGCACAGCGCACTGCATGCTGTCCCTATGGGCGTTATCGTCGGTGAATAAACATGACATTATTAAGCGAGCTGCTGTCCGGCAAACACTCGCGAATTAACATACAAATTGAGCGGCGAGAGATCGTTCAGAAGGAGACATCATTGTCTCTGTGCTCTTTGCTCTTTTCCTCGCTCCATCTCTCTACCTCTTTTGTTATATTCAAAAGCAAAGTGTTTACCCTTCATAAACCATGTGTACATTATCCGTTACAGCAATTAAAATATTATTCGCCAACCGTTTTGATGCTAGACAAACTCGGCATCGCACCTCGTATCTTCCATGTGAAACAGAGTCCACTCTGGTGCAGCGAATTTGAAGAAACGAGTCTTCGTCATTGTTTTATTCAAACTTTCGCACCCATGTCAGCCATGACAATACCGCTCAGGGGGATGAAAATTTGCATCTATTGTCACGTGGTTCGATATCATCAGGTTTGATACATGTACGTACGATCTTCCGATCTGACGACACGAGAATCGCGATATGCGTGCATTCGCTTGTTTCTACGAATAGGGGTAGCAGTAGTAGAGAGTACGCCGGGTGATCCCATATCACGTCATCCCGTCCCGTCAGAGCCCTGTGGACCCCATCGCGCTGCATACAAATGATGAATTACGAATATCGAGCTCCAACCTCTTTCTCGTCGACGCGTTGAAAGCCCAGGCCTACCAGCGCGCGAATCTCTTCCCTCTCATATCCCAAGCTCATTCGGGGTAGCTCCCGCGATTCGAACCCATCCCCATCTCTGTCAAGCCCATCACGCGCCCCGCCTCGTGTCGCACGAGCTTGCCGGTTTTCCAACACGGAGTGCGCACATCGGCACACGTATACGCCATCTAACTAGGTGTGACACGGCATAGGTCACTGGTGAGGAAAATTATTCATCTCACGCCGACGGAAAAAGCGATTCAACGGCAAATTTACGAATGAGACATGGGCCGCCGGGTCACCAATTCCCCATGCTGTACATACGAACATATATATCCTACTGCATAACACTAATGCCACTTTTCTCCCTCTCCCCGTCTCTCTCTTTCTCCCTCTTTCACTGTGTTACCCCGTGAAGAACCGTAGGTACGATCTGAGTTGACTCCATAAACCCCAACCTGATTTCGGCCAAGTTTAATTGAGTGTGGCACTTTTCCACTGGGACCCGGGACCAAGAGAACAACGTAGTCTGTATCTAACGCGCTGACGTCTGTTCCGACAAAGTTCGATGCGTGAAAAGTTAATGGTATCGTTCTACCGTCACTGGTACAATATCACATTCGAGACTTTCTGCCGAAAACAATGTTTGCTTTTTGGACTGTAAAACACTGGGTGTCGACGAGTCTACAATGTTCCAATAATTTCAATTATGCAACTTGCCACCTATCGCACTTGATGAGTCTCTCAAGAATTTATGACAACCGGAGTTTTCCAGAAAGAAAACTGAGTTGGTTACGCCATTAAAGGAAGGTAAGTGGCCAACATCAGTGCTGTAACTCGGCGTAGAACTCAGCCGCGAGTTCTCTCCTTCCTCTGCCTCTTTCTCCGGCCGTGTGTCGTTCGCGCTGTAAGAATAGACTGCCCCGAGGGAAAGGTGGCAGGGGTGGTCGTTTATTCATGGAAAATGTATGAAGGTTCTCGGGGAGCCTGGATGTAGAGATGACACGAGGGAATCGCAAACCCCTCTCTTACCGCCGCCGGCCAACGCGCACACACACGCAGACCGCGATGCTCCATGCTCGGCCTCCTCCTATCTACACTCCATGCTCGCCAGGCAAACGCTTGCTAATGAGGGGGATGAGAGACTCCCTTGAAATATTCAGCGAGTCGCATTTATTCGAGATTTAGGCTCCTGCGCCTAATGGACGTAGACGCCCGGAGCGCCGGCGACCCGCGCACTCAACCACCTTCAACGGACTCTCGCTGTTTCTCACTCGTTCAACTTGCTGTCGCTAGACCTTTCGTGACCAAACTATTTTCGCATACTTAAACGACGGTATTTGTCTTCTCGTTTTTCCTTTCTCTTTCTCTTTCTCTCGCTCTCTCTTTCTCTCTCTTATTGTTAGCCGCAAATTTTACTTTCGTATACCGCGTCGAAGCTCCCATTCTTGAATCCAAGCAATCCCTAATGTTCACCACCAGATTGATCCTCGATTAAGTCCGAGGAAACTTTCATCCTCGGTAAGACTTATTGATTGATGTTACATTGAATAAAGATGTAAGACCGTGAAATATATTGTTTTTCATCAGAGTTATTAAAAGAAAATGTGAAAGTATTAAATCTATCGGATTGACCTTCGAGTCCATCTTCGAGTTAGCCTTAATCCACCTTCGGTCAATATCATGAAATAGGAGATTATCAACTTTTCTATGGTGTAGCCATATATGTATATATATCTATCCATATATAGACGAGTATTAAAAACCCTATAGGACGCGCCAATTTCGTGCGAAGAAAAGAAAAAAGAAAAGCTCTTCGTTCACGATAGCATGTCCCTTCGAGGCTTCCACTATCTCTCCTTCTCTCGCCACTTGGGATATATCCGTCGAAGCGTTAATTAAAGTACGACTGTTAAAGCTCAAGAGCCGTGAACGACCGAGGCGGCGGAGAGAAGCTCACGCGAGCAAAGAGAGCATCTCTTCTCCCTCCCTCATTCCCGCACTCTTTCTCGCCTTCTTTGGCCATAATAAAACTCACTCTCGGAGGGCGAGATAGAATCGAGAGTCAAAAGGCTCTTCGCGTGTGGCGAGAAGAGGTTTCTCCGCAGAGAAACGGCCCTAGAGAACAGTGTGCGAGAGCGAGAAAAGGGAAGAGAAAAAGAGAGAGGATGGAGGAAGTAGCGATGATGAGAGAGAGATGAGAGTAGAAAAAAAATCTTCGGAGATCGCGGAGATGGGTGAGTTTTTACGCAAGGACCCCGGAATGAAACTGGCTCGCGTCGTTACCCTCGAATCGTCACGGACAGCGCATCTATATAGTTAGTTAAGCCAGCTGCAACGAGGAAGTAGCCGTGCCAGATATCCATACAGTCACAGGGCGAATCATAGCGGGCTATCTTTCGCGCAACCAGCACACCGTCGAACACGCCAATGTAACTTTCTCATTCCTTCTCTTACCTATCCGTTGTCTCTGTCTTTGTCTCTCTCTCTCTCTCTTGCTCTATCTCGCGCTCTCGTTAAGCGCATCGGATTATTTTCCATCCTTGGGTCTTCGTTTTACACGATAGCGAAAACGAGCCTTTCCCCGGGGCGCGCAGTGATTTTGCGAGACGAACAGAGACACCAACCCTAGCGAATTGCACACCCCACCTCGCCGAGGGTTCCTGTCCCTTCTTCCCCTCCTCTCTCTCTCTCTCTCTCCGCTATCCATAGTCTCATCTGGATGCAGATTGAAGAGAAGGAATATCGAAAAGACTATTCAGAGTCTTGGTGGGAATCTGACGACGAGAACGACATCGACGAGGACGAGAACTCCATCGATTCGTTCCTCTGCATTATCTTCTTATCGCTTTCTTCTCTTCGCTCCTGCTGGCTGCCAGCTCAAATTCACCCATACCTCTCCAACCCTCTGGCGATTAAATTTTCCCAACGTTCCTACGTAGTAGTCTCTTTCCTTCTTCCCCTCCCTTTCGCTCTCCTTCACTCGATCTCACGTATATTTTCCCACTTTCAGAGCTCTTTCGAGTGGCTGTCGTTATTTCGTAAAATCAATTTCGTCGAAAATTTTTGGTACGAGGGTTTTTCTATACGCTTTTTTCTCGCATAAGCACCGTGAACAGAAGCTCTCTCATATACTTTGGATTCTCTTCGCGCGTAGAGCCCTCTCTCTCTCTCTCTATCTCTCTTTCTCTCTTGCTGCAGACCTCCCCGTGAGAATTCTCTTGAATGTAAAGTGGTGCCCGCCTATATCGTTCTTCGCGTGCACGCCGGAGAACAAGGCGAGGTGAGAAAAAAGTAAAAGAGAGAGAGAGAGAGAGAGAGAGAGAGAGAGAGAGAGAGAGAGAGAGAGAGAGAGAGAGAGAGAGAGAGAGAGAGAGAGAGGGCGAGGGAGAGAGAGTAAGGGGGTGACGCCAGGACGCGCTGTGTGGCATGCAGATTAGGAATTTTCGCCAAACTGCGGGATCCCCTCATCATACTCGACGCTCTCGAGATATTCTCGAATTTTTTCTCGTTCTTTTGCCTATAGGCCTTTTGTTTTTCTTTTCAGCCTCTTCGCTTATATCCCATCACGTCGGCTCAATATTCAACGCTGGCTAAATTGGTAAGTCGCACGAGAAGTCATTTCATTACACCCTGTGCAACTAATTATGACTGATATGTAAAATGTAAACCGTCATAATATTTTAGTTCCAGTCAGAAATTGTAAGGGTCGAAGCTAAAAAAGTTGAATTTATTGAACCGTAAAACAAGAAATCATTGGTCGTGAATGTCCCATATTTAAGTCACTGAAATTTGTCACGGTTTTAGACTGGAGACATGTCTCGTGAGTCGCCAACTTTAATGTTTTAACGACGAATGACATACGTGGTGCATTCAGTCTTGAGGTGGAAACGGATCCGTTGCGTCTCCTCTCTCCGATCTTTTATACACGATCAACTCCTCGAAGAATCGTATAGCACAGATCTTGCACGATGAATCAGACTTTCGTTGCGTAAAGGAACGACGTCACGTATACTCGAGCTCGTAATCGTGGTCCTTGCGTTTCAACGATGCGATGTGAGAATTTATGAGCTCACCTGTACACATGGTCAGTGTTTAAATAAGAATAGTTTTTGAAATATTCGTTAGTGTAAATCATATACAAAAATCGTAATTCAAACGGAAATGAAAATTATATCTGCGTTAGTGAAACGACAAATGTTCAACCTAAAGAAATTCCATATTTTTATATTATTATATTTTTCAATTATTGACCAAAAAATAGTTGAAGACTAGCCATATTTATTATTATTGTTTCGCATTATTTCGAATAGACATATTTTTTAGACCTTTCTTATTCACTCAAACTACAGTCTGGTAAGGTTTACTCGCGCTGAAAAAATAAGCTCCACCCTCTAACTCTGCCGCGTATACCGAAGGGATTCGCAGCAACTCTCGACCGGTCAATCGTATCCGATTGGAAAGCCTTTTAAATAGATTGTAAATTTGTTTTCCACTTGGGACTATACGGATATATATATATATATACGTGTTTTGGCTCATATATATTTATATATATCCATGGATCTCTTTCGTCTGCGAGGGTAGCAAAGTGCAGAATGCAGCCCACAGAGGGGCAATGAAGCCAGAGTATGCGCCGATAGTTTGTGAGAGAGTGAGGATGGCGTCGATGTAGAGGTAGATTTTTCGTATATACGAAAGCGAGCGAGAAAAGTCGAGTGATTAATGACCATGTAGTCTCTGGGCAAGGGTCTCTTGTTTTTTTTCTCTCTTCCTCTTTCTCTCTTCTGACGACATGGCATCTCTCGCCAAACGTCTTCAGGACGATCTTTCTTATCGACGAAATGTTTGAACGTTCAAACTCTTGCTGCTTCGCCGGCTCACCCATGCGACCAAGCGAGACCTATCTCGTCCTTATGACTCGGAACAACGACGAGAAAAGCGTATAAACGCTTTTATGGCAACCCTCGATCGTTTTTTATTAACAATACTCGTATAATTTATTCGTTCATACCAAATGTCCAAATCAATTTTATTCAATTCAGAAAAATCATGTTTGATTTTATCTCTTTTTCTCGAGCATAGAAATATCGTTCAACGAGACAGTTGGCAAGCGATTCTATATAAGGGGAAAAAAGAATAAAGTAATATTCAAAAAAGATTTAGACTATCGATTGTACCCCTCAAGATTTAATATTATCACGTCAATCGATCTATTCATCATAGCTGAGTGAAATAACACGTCGTTGCGGGCCAATATATTGGAGATATCGATGCGTGGAAAATGCCTGGATAACATCCATCATGCACGCTTGGCTAGTACATATACACGCTGTCCTCTATACCTATATAATATGGCATAAAAACCTTGTTCCCACCTTCTTTGCACACGTTATCCAGCACCGTAGAGAGTTTTGTATCGCAATGTTCTATGTATATGTGCGTCCTTAGCCCGAGTTTTCTCATGGCCAGCTATGCGTTCAGACATCGAGAGAGAAAGAGGAATATAGTGAGCAACAACGAGAGAAAGAGCCACTCCCCTGTGGAAAAAACACCCCAGCGGGATTTATATAACGACACATAGGCGTGCAACGAAAACCCCCGGGCCTGACACACAGCACACGTTTCATCGCTATTCGGAGCCGTAGAGCACGGAAAAGGGAGATCGTACGGTGTAGCGCGGTCAGGTGCGCCGACTCTTGCACACTTATCAATCACTTAGAGGAACATTTCTCTTGTTTTTTCTTTGTTTCCTCTTCCTCTCTCTCTTTCTCTCTCTCAGCTTCGAGAGGGCTCACAGTACTACTATAATGGCATATATATCCTCTCTAACACACATTGTAACATTGCCCTTACATCATCGAGTCATCCATCTTGCCACGGTTCGACGGGCTGACATTGGGTGAAAGCTTCACCCTGCTAGTGGTCGTACGGTGTAGCGAACTACATGGTTATATATAAATATACAGAAACCACCCTCTCCCTAGAAAACGACAAAGTGCTATTCGAACGAAGAAATTATTTAAGGATAAAATAATTATGATAAATTATTGCATCATTGCGAAACTCAACATAAGATTAATCACAATTTGAGAATGAAAAAAAAAACGTTTGAATTTCATTCGATGAAAATTCATTATCGAGCCAATACCATTAACCGATTTATCCATCGTGAAAAAGAAATCTATACATATTACATGCATTTATGTCCCGTACTCGTGGATTGGATCTGGATTGGTCGGAAAGCCGCGGTGAGAGAGCGGTATGGCGATACGGTCGGTACGTTTATTCGGAATTTGCTCCGGAGCTTCGAGCTCACGAGTCTCGATTCCAGGGGACACTTTAGCGAGTCCATTATAGAGATTGTGGTCGCGACCTCGGCAGAAAACCACCACCACCATCACCGCCGCACTGCCACCACCACTAAACACGCGCACAACGCCTCGTGACGCGCTAGTAAGTTCCTCTCCCTCTCTCATCGCGTGAAAGTGCTCCATCTTTCTTTCACCCGCGAACCCCACTCATTTCTCGCGCCCTCCTTTACGGTGTGTGAGCCTTCTCTCACGGCCCATCCACCGTTACTACGTAACGTTCTATTCGAGAGCGAGAGTGAGTATTTCACCTCTCTCGGGAATATGTATATGCATGAATACATATATATGTATATAATATGTATATAAAGTATAGTCCTTTCTTTTCTTTTTCATTCTACTTCATCCTCCTCCTCTTCTTCATCGCTCCAGCAACCCCGCAAGCTTTATTTCTCGGTGTTCGTTTCTTTACCTCGTGCCACTCTTGCGCATGCGTACAAATCTTATTTTATGGTCACCAGTATCTCCTTCTCGGTCTCACTATTTTCCTCTCACTCGTGAGACGACGATAGTAATAGAGTAATAAAAAGACGCCTAAGGGAATGACGGCTTGGTAAAGAAGCATGGACTCTATGAAAAAACAGAAAATAAAGAAGAGGAGTAAGAAAGAGGAGACTCTTCTTTTTTTTGCTTCCCCATACATTTCAAAGATATTTTCTGTCCTTGCGGCGTCTTCGTCCCTCGCTCTCAGTCAAGTCCCGACGTTCTAGGACGTACGGCATCAGCGAAATTAGAAAGTAAAAGGGAGACAGTGGAGCTAAAAAAGAGAAAAGAAAAGTATGTACGTACGAAGGACTGGAGAATAACACACCAGCCACCGGTGTAAAATGGCAGGGAAAAAAAGCTACGGACGAAAAGCACGATGCCAGGGATGGTAGATGAAGTAAAATCGCGCGGGAGGAGTGGGGATATAGGATTGGAGCGAAGATGAGAGAAAGCGTGGAAGTCGGGGAGGTGGGTGCGAACTACGTCGGGAGTAAGACAAATTTTGCGTAATTTAAATTAGAGGCGGTCTACGGGGGGTTTTCGCAGGTGGTATGAGAGATGAAGAGTGGGGAATTGGAAGAAGGATGCTGGCGATGACGGGTGGAGGTGAGTTTCTTGCGTCTTTACGCCATCTCGGTTTTTCCTGTGCCCCAGCGTCGTCGTCGTCGTCTCCGTCGTTCTTAACCCAGGGTGCACCCCCTACCAATTCTCCCAAACAGCCATCGCTGAGAGAGAAAGGGCTACTTTTGATTCACGGGAAGTGCAGTTCATTCTTCCTTGAGTGGCTGCGAAATTATTCATTACAACCGCGAATCGCGCTTGCCTCGGTGTCGCTGCTTTCGCCTCGAGCTATATGTATATATTTTAATAGGGCAATAATATATTCGATATATACATACATATATATATACATTGTAAATAGCATATAATGCATCTATATTCACTGTATCGCGAGTATTCACGTCGAGATGAGAAAGCGAATGAGAAAAAGAGACAAAGGAGAAAACGAGGTGGAGTCATGGAACAAAAAATAAGCGAGTTCGAGGATTTATCTTCAGTTTTACTCTCGGCTTGAAACACCCTCCTGTCTATCTATCTCTATATACATCTGTATGTATATGTAGATATGTATAGGTACGTACAGGTAGCCATAATACCCGAGACCGGTTCTGTGCTATATAGGTTGGAGCAGTTGCTGCGGTTGTCGTTTATTTCCAGCGTAACCGAGACGGCCAGGGGTAAATTCCTTTTTCCTAGAGGGCGTGTTGCACATACGGTGCTTCGCGGTGCACAATGCGTGCGAGCGCACACTAACATTCGCCGGATTGCCGGTACCTAGATTTTCACTGCCACCGCCGTGCGACACGTATAACGTCCTTTCATACGATTCCATTGCCGAGAGCGTATAAGATATCGTTTTCGCAATGGTAGAAGGGGTGCTACAGTATGTGTGAGTGTGTGTGCGTGTCTGTGTTTAAAACGAAATAATAAGCTCGTGGCGGTCTATGGCGCTCGGCAGAGAAGCCTGGAAATAGCGGACATTCGGTCGTGCGATTGGATGCAGTGCGAGCTCGACGGTAGTTTCAACGGCAGTTTGCCCAAACCTCTGCACCCTCTCGAATCGTTCCTTCCCGAGACTGTGGGAGAATGGCGAAAGTAAGTCGACAAGAGAGTTCTCTCACCAGGGTCCGGCTATTATCGCGTCTCCCAAGCGCCGGGGTCCTATGAAATGACTTCTTAATCGATATCCTCGGAGGTCTCCGTGTTCCTTCGCTTCTTTCCTCGCACCCTTGCTACACGACAGACTTTCGAGGGGGACAAAAACACGCACTCTTCCGCGGGATAAATACGTGCGGAGATGAGAACGAACCGTTATCTCACGTTGTTCCACAAGAAAATGTGGAGGATTATATAATTTCTTGGTTTACTCTTATAGCCCCTTAACAAAAAAAAATGTTGAATTGATAAAAATCAACCGTAAACCACAAACGAGAGATTTATTCCTACCGGTGAAATAATTTATCATTCTAATGGACGCTCGTTAATGTCACTGTTAGAGGAGGCGACTGCCGGTTTCTTTTCTCCTTCGGTTCGCGTGTTAACCGCGCATGGGGTAGTTTTACACATAACGCGGCCGATAAGTCGATTATTATTATTTTCTTTATCCCCGTTGTTTCTCTTCGCGATACGTCTTGGGAAAAAAATATGGTGCAATAGATCACCATATCGCGGAAGCGAGCAAACATCACGATTTAGTCGTTTATGGTAAAGCGTGTTCACCACAATTTTTTAGCTTAACCGAGATTCTTGAAAATCGAACAAAACAGGGTATTTGCATCGGGAAGTGAAGCAAAAAGTTGCGCACCTGCTGGAGTTCCCGGATAGACCGCGGGGTGCGCGCGCTTGTATAAACTCTTCGAACAATGGGGACCTGACGCTATTACGCGCCGGGTTGCCTGGCGCGCCAGGATTAAATATCATAATTAATGTCGGATTCGGCGTCGCCCTCGCGTTTACAAAGAGAAAGAGGGCGAACGAAAGAGAGAAAGCTGGCGTCGACGAGAGGGTTCTCCTTACTGCCGTAGAAGCATAACGCGCAACGCTCACCACCGTCGACACTTCCCTCCACCGTCATCACCGGCACCTTTCCTGACACGGCTCGTCGCGTTCGTCCACGAACAGCGAGTTGTGTACCGAGACGAAATTGGAGAGGGTTTGTTTTACCATCTAACCTCCGTTTCATTCTAACACGTACAGGAACTCACCATAACAAATTATCAACCGGTATAGGACTAAAAGTTGTTTTTATCAAAATAATCAAAGACACGAAGTTTGCCGCAATTTCCTGTACGAGTAGAGTTAAACATCGGAGAGTTTGCTTATTCGATATGTGTTGCTCCCCAACCCATTTTCCAGCGAGTCCGTACAAAAGGCTAGGAGATTCCCTCATCGCCGTGGGCATTCGACATTATCCCGCTGCCCGGCGAATGCATCGGGGTGGAAAAGTGGGTGGTGTAATTCTCAATCGGTATCGAAGCGTTGGAAGCTACTCGTTGTCGAAGAGCGTCATAGAGGGATGTGGGTCGCAGAGAGCGTGGCCAAGGCATCAGTTATATCGAACAATGGAGCGTCAGTACACATTAATTAGGCTTAGGCTTATACCCATCGGGGGTACTATATAGGTTTAATTACTTTCGCCAGATCAGACCTCTTCCGTAACGGCTCTCTGACACTATGGCAGGCGCCGAAAGCATCGGGTATCGCGAGTCCAGGTCGCATTAACAGGAGCAGAATATAAACGGGAACATGGGACTGAAATGATTGGGTATGAGGGATGGCGTTTCGACCGGTGCGTGGTGACGAGAATGGCTGGTGGCAGGGGGGTTAGTGACCAGTACAGGAGCCGCGAAACTCAGCGAGGGATATGAATCGCATGAGCGGCTCAGCCATTGTAAACACGCATGTTACAGGGGTCTCATCCTCAGTAAACCTCTCTTGCCCCGGAGGTGGTGTTCGCCGACCTAACGGCAGAACTGCACTGATTCTCGCTGGATTCGGCCATCGGGAATGGGCTAGTTGCGCAGTTCGTACATATACACAGACGTATACCCCGGGCACACATCCACTATTTCATCTGTATCCACCTTATTCGCGATTCCGGAATGCCTTCGGAGCGTTTCGAACGTATTCCGAGATACGACACGCGGCATGCAACTAAACCCTTTGGACTAGGTCTGTTTCCACTTTCCTGCCTTCCAGGTATGTTGCACATCGTCGGTAGACCATACGTACCCACGGTAACGTACAAACGTGACGAGAGTATTGAACACCTCTCTCGTCCTCTCCTCCTCTCTGTACGAGAGGCAACTCGTGAACATTGTAATCGCGTCGCGTTAGTTACCTACGGTTCGGCAAACCCGGTAATTTGCGTACATTGATTGCATTGTCGAGCGGCCTTCGCACATATTGCGAAACGAGCTCTCGTACATCGATGACGCGAAGTAGTTAGGACCGCGCTATAGAAAGAGGATGAAGAGGATATCGAAAGGTGGCGGTATAGTTGACGTGCTTGGAGAAATTCTGGGCTCAAAGTGAGGGCTTGGTGTTCGTATGTAGGGTAAAAACTTTTGCCAGGTCCATTGAAAAACATTTCAGTAAACCTTTGAAGGACCGAAGAACACTTCACGAACGATTGGATTTTTTCCGGCTGTTACTAATCGAACACTTAATACTCGTGGCAATCAATTTTGTCGTGTACAATGCATATATATACAAATATATACTATACAAATTTATTTTAAATTACATCTTTCCCACCAAACTTGGGATAAAAATAAACATGCAATTGGGACGATTTTATTTTTCTCAGCGATTGAGTAACGCGTCCAATATTATTGGCACCACCATGTTCCCAGAAGATCCTTTAACAGTTAGACGCGGGTAGATAAGAATTATGGAACGAAGACTGGAGTTTCGATGTTCAAACTAATGGAAAATAACTGCCCATATACGCCATTCTTGTTTTTTTGCCTTATCACCAAAACGTATACAACAGTGTTCTGTTCTCCCGCCAACGTTAGTTTTATGCCAAGATGTAAATCAGGCGTATACCATCTCTTTTTTCATCTTTTCCTGTCAATCCTCACCACGGAGAGAATAAAGAAATGTGGAAAACGGGGAAAATCCGAGTACGCGGAAAACTCGATATGTAGCAGCAAATATCACGAAGTAGAAGCACAGAGGTTTGCGTTGTTTCCCTTCAATATTACATCTATACGCTGCAACGGTAGTATACCGGCCATAAAAATGTATTTGCTCCGGCAGGACATGCTTAGCACGAAGATCCACTGCAAAGATGACGACGACTACGACATAAAATCTTGGCTACGGGCTCCTATATCTGCCATCGAATCCATAATTCACACGGAATTTTTATACAGTCCGTGCGCTATGTGTGCATATATTCACCTTCGTATATATCAATGTATGTAGAGAGAGCGACAGAGAGGGAGAGAGGGAGAGAGAGAGGGAGAGAGAGAGAGGGAGAGAGGGAGAGAGAGAGGGAGGGGGGGGAGCATCAGGAAGCCTGCCATCAACGATACACACCCGAGCTTTTCTCATCTCGTTAAATTCAACATGCAACGAGTCACTCGATATATGAAAGCATCATGGATTATAGGTTGCATATTACAACGTGGTAAGCCTCTCTCGTGTCTCTTTCAATCTGCAGATCCTTGGAAAACTTTGTTATAGCCATATAATATGCCCTTCTCTCCCTGATTCTACTCCTACATTATTACGATGGTGAGCTTTTTGCCCATCGCAGCTTTTCCATCCATCATCATTTACATTGCCATTGGAATTATAAATTTATAAAAATAAACAACATCTAGATAAGTAGTACAACAAGTTTGTATCTGTCAAAAAAAGTTCTTTTTGCAAATTACATCGCACTCTTCTCATTTAATTTCGTCATCTTCCGTATCGCGAGAAACTGCGAGTGTGAGATTGAATCCTCTTCTGCCATGAAATTCTCACGCGTCTCTCCCGGCTTCTTCATTCCGTTTCGTGACGGAAGAGAGAACTGATGAGCTTCCGCGGCCCGATTTCCTGTGATGGTTCTCCGTTCCCGCTGTCGAGGAGGACGATGAGACACACAACGGCTACTTCGAATCTTGATAGAGTCGGGACACATTGGTGGTGTGGAAGAAACTCGTTGGAAACTTTGTCGAACGTTTGAGACGAGTCGAGCCTTGTTACTCTCTCTTTCTCGACAATCTTCCGGCTTTCTCTCTTTTCCTATCCATTCTCATCCACATACACACACCCACCCACATACACCCACACACACATACACACACACACACACACACACACACACACACACACACACACACACACACACATATATATATATATATATATATATATAATCCTCTTTTTGATTATATATGTATATGTATAAGCTTTATATAGATAGCGTACTATATAGATCGTCGCAGTGTCTTATCGTCGCAGTGTCTTCCGTCGTTCGTTTCTCTCCGCAGGGCGTAACTAAATAGAAACTGATGCTTTCGCGCCTTTAGAGAAGCCTTATATTGTCGTCTTCTCGAATACGTGAAAACTTTCTCGGCTCTCTGTCTCGATCTTCCTTCTTTCTCGGCCAGTTTCATTCTCCGCCTATGCTTCTAACACATGCGAGGTTCTACCTTTGCCTCTAGGTGTTTCTCTCTTCGCTCCGTACTCGAATGCCGCGAATATAAGACGATTCTTCACGTCGCCCGCGCGTGAATAGAGACTGGGAGGCTGGTACCCCCGGTGAACGTACAATGAGGGGGAGGAAGAGCTTTCTCTCCGATGGCGGTGCCCTCGAGCGAAGCCCTCTCTTGCTGAGAAAAGTGGACGAGCGACACCATTCGAATACCAACGGGGATAAGGGGTGGGAGAATAGCTTCGACTACTGTCAACTTACACTCTCTCTCTCACTCTCCCCCTTTTTCTCTCGCTTGCTCCTTTTCTCTCTAGATGCCTCGATCCATTGAGAAGCTGCGCGCCTTTCTTCGGACGATTTTTCTCCCTGCAAATTTGGTTTTATTTCTTAAGCCTTGTGGATTCCTTGTTTTATTCGTCGATATGTACATAAATCTGAATACCTAGCCCGTTTATTTTTACTCGTATCATTATACTTCGATATATATTTTCGTTATGTGAAAGATATGTACGTCTATATTTACATTTTTATTTATCGCATAATTGCATAAATCACGGCGAATTGAAAAATGGAACGTATATCGACCCATTTCGTGATAATGGATAATTTTATAAATATCGAACGTTTGCCCACCCTCGAGGTTCTACAGCTATTTTCATAGCTGAGGTGGTTAAACTTCGACCCCTTTTTCTCATAAAATGAGGAGAAGTAAAAATAGAAACAGGAGGACCGAAAGGAATTCAGGGCTGGAGACTTTTCCGTTCAGGAGCACCTCGAAGAGAAGCGAAACTGTTCGTTGCTTCGGCATCGCTTTCATTTTTTTTCTTCTTGTCTCTCTCTCTCTCTCTCCCTATCTCTCTCCGTATCTCTGTCTCCGGGCTTTCCCGGGCCGAGCTCACAATAAATTCGCATGGACATTGGTATGCGGTTGACGATCGCCTCGAGGCTCTCACAGCCTGGATAACGGAGGCGGAGAACACTCGACAACCCTTCGACCCAACGGGGTGGTTATACACACCCCCGCGTCAACCCGCACTGCCGGAGGGCAAGTCTCGGAGCGCGAGCGGCCTCGACGAAAGCGAGGAAGCGAGCGCGCGTGACGTTTTCACGGTAGATATAGAAAACCACCCGTCAGAGAGGGTCGCGAGCAGCCCCCGAAAGAAAGAAAAGAAAAACCAGGAGCGAAGGTCGATTATTGGCTCACGTTAGCTCGCCCTCCAACCCGGAATTTTCGACATTCTAATAAGTTTGCGGATGAACAGAAAGTAGAAGAAAAAATAAATTCAGATAAAAAATAAAGAACGAACAAATTTCCTCGAGCATCGAAGGGTTGCTAAATATAACCACAATCGTGAGTAGAATAGAAATTATTTCAAACAATTCTACGATAGACGAAATGTGAATAATATTGCAATAAAAATAAACGAATCACCTGAAATTATTATTTACCGCAAAATGTCCACAAATCATTTCACCCCAAACATTTCGTTCGCGAATGACCATAACGCATTAAAAACAACCCCAATTCTTATTCGTTAATTTGTATGAGTCAATTTTTATTCCTCTATCCAACATCTCCGAGTATGCCGTGTTCGCGTTCACTTTGACAGTTTCCAATTACGAAGGGTAACTCGAACTGGGAGGGAAAGGTTACCTCTACGATATCGCTGCATAACCCACCAACGCTACTGGGTCGATATCATCTCAAACATAATTATATAATACAACCTCCCGTTCCAACATGCGTGCATATACTGGAGAGGGAGGGGGAGGATGGGGGAGAGGTTGCCGAGAGAGAGAGAGAGAGAGAGAGAGAGAACCAAACACGCACGTATATAGATATTATACATATATATCGTATAGAAAGCCGGCACGAGTGTGTTTGAGGTGGCGAAGCGTGCTGATGACAGACAGCGTGTGCGGACCCGATAGCGATAGAAATCCCTTGTATCGCGACCATATATATATGTATATATATATATATATATATATATGCACATTGGTCAGTTGCCTCTCGCACGCAAACACCCGTTCCTCCTGCATAGTTCCCTCGTTCTCAACCCTTATATTAATACCGTACCGAGTCCCTGCAGCATATACGACGCCCCATTTTCTCCCCAGCTCAATATATATGTTATATCTACGCAATACCCCCTCGATCCACACCGTACCTCTTGCTCTCTCGATTTTAGTCTTCCGCGGATCGTTGATTCTCACTCTCACGCGTGGGTATACATATACATGCGATACGCGCCGGCGAGAACTGCCCTACTGGAGCCTTCTCTCATCCATCACGTCGACAGCTTCGTTATGACCGCACACACACCGCGTAGCCGGTTTTCTCGTATCACGCGGAACCTTTCGGACACTGCGATCTGTTATACCTCCCTTACATACTCATATATACACCGTCCTTTGCCCAAGTGTAAATATATATGTATATGTATAATTCAGCATAGCTATCGTGGAATTAAAATATTAAAGATCGTATCGCGGAATGCGAACGCTTCTATTGCAATATACGAGAAAAGAGCTCACCCTACTGTCTTATAATATTGCCTCGCGAAACATCTAATAGCCCTCTCTCACCCCTTAGACCACTGCTGCTACCGCTGCACGAGGAACTCCCCCATTCTCGCCACGGAAGAAAAATGACGCGGGTAATGAAAAAGGAATAGATGAGAATAAAAAAAAAGCTACGTGTATATCTATATATTTACGCCCTTTATTCTCATATATATAAATATATATGTATATTACATCATTTTTCTGATGCCAACACGATATTTCTAAACGTGTATACGACAGTATGTTGTATATACAGCGTGAAGGAGAGTGGCTTATGCTGGCGTATACATCGGTTATACAGGCGAGGGTTGCTACGAGCGGGCGTTATCAAAGTTGAGGTATCCATGGTCAGATAATAACGCTCACGACTATGGAGAAGAGTGAAAATAGTAAGAGAGGAAAAGAGAACGAGAGGGAAGGAAGAATGAAAATGGACGTTGAGGATTTTGTCTCTCTCTCTCTCTCTCTCTCTCTCTCTCTCTTTCTCTTTTAGTCTCAACACAATTGGCTTCGAGGCATTCACGGTTGCTCAGTTTTCCAACTGCGTTTTCGAACGTCGAGTATATACACACACGCTGCAGGGCTGGATGTTTTCCCGGGATGCTGCGAGTGATTGCAGGTACGGGGTTTTGGGCGCTCCTCCCTTATCCCAACCACCCTCCCTCACCCTTTTCCAACTCACCTCTCGCAGCTTTTCCACGCAGATAGACCAACAGCGGCATATCAGCCTAGAAGAGAAGAGAGCTGTTGGCCGCCGGCTCATTCGCTTTCCAGAGAATCTGAAATATTTTTCATCCGGAACTTCGCTCTCGCTCTCTCTCTCTCTCTCCCTCTCGCTATCTCTCTGTTTGTATTCAGCGAGAGTGGGAGAGTGAGAGACAGAGAGAGGCTCAAGCAAACAAAGGGAATATCAAATTAAATTACGCTCTCGTCGGATGGTGTATTTCGATTGTCCTGCTCTCTCTCTCTCTCGCTCTCTCTCCCTCTCCCCCTCTTACTCGCGCATCTCACTCTCCCAAGCGGTGAGGGAGTCTCTGACGCATATCCCTCATCCCTCATAGCCTGCAGAGTCAACCTGTACAGAATTCTGCAATTTTCTCCCCGGGTCCTCAACTCCCTTCGCATCTCACCGATCCAGCTCACAGTCACGCGATCCTCCGTCTATATTGCGAGGGTGTCAAATATTTGGAATTCTTTTTTACATCAATATAATGGTATTGACGGATAGGTATGTAACTTTATATCGTACATATCTGGATGAAAAGTCGATAAGCAGCGATCCAAAGAAAGTAAATCAATGTAATAATAATTAAAAATTATCTTCCACCGATACGAGAATATGAATTACTACGAATATAAACACAGTTATAAAACGTACGAATAGACTTATGATTATATGAAGTAATGGATATTTTCATAAGGATTCATTTATTGAAAAATTATTTTTCCTCAAATATTATTCGGACGATGGAAACCTTGCCCCGTACTTTCTACGAAACGTAGGAAACCCTTTGCTCTTTGTCGATCCTTGTACTCGTGGACTCACGGAAACATACCCCCCCCTTCCTCACCCTCGTCCTGATCGCGAGAACTTGCTTGCAAAATTTAATTTCAGTCTGCCGTCCGCAATTTGCCTCGTATTCGTAAAAAGCTTACATACAGACGTAGTCTGCACAAATGGAGCTGGTTATGTGTATATATATGGTTGAAATAAAATACATGGAAGGGACAGCAAAGGGATAAAATACGGGTGGGGGCTTAAGTTGGCAACAAAATTGTACCTAGAAATCCAGCTTGTAACGTGTTTTTTTCGTTCGTTCGGAAAAATCTCGTATCAAGAGGATTTCGAGTTGCAATGGAAATTGTGTACTCTCTCCCCTTTCCCCCCTCGTCCGCATTCCCTCTCCCTCCCACATGTAGATCCGCGAGTAGCCGTGTCGAATCGTCTCGATTTCCCATCGCGTTCCATGAGAAAATCCGGACTAATATATATTCCGGGTAACTCGATTGAACCCACGGAGGGGTTTCGAGGTTGTTCCACCACTGGATAAAAAAGAGAGTGCCCCGATAAAAGAAAGATTCGTTGTCGCCCTGCCGGCCGAAAAGTGTACTATCAACGAGACCGGATATGCATGGGACGAAAAGAAACGTGATCGAAGCTCTCGCGTCTATACTAGAGAGAAAAAGCAATGGATAAAGGAAGGTTGGCAGGGAGGAAGAACATTCGAGGCGAAGTCTCTTCTCGTTTACTCGGGGATATGCAGTACCTACCTCGCGTTCAGGACGAAGCCGTCGAAGTAACGCACTTATCCTTCTCGAACTACGTATCAACAAAAGTTTCGCAAAGTAGGAGGAAATAATATAGAACGTATCGATAGAAAGAGGGATGACTTATCAATATTCATTAGCCGTTACCCCGAAAAGACTTATAGCGTATTTCATGTCAACAGCATGTGGAATATGCGAAGAGTCTTATTTTACGCACCACGGGACGAAAATCGAATTGACATTTCACAGTTTCAATTTTTATGATTCATCGTCAAACGGGTTCGAATTTTCCAATTTTGGTTCCAATTCTGGTTTCGGAAATTTATTGTAAATAATATTTTTTTTAACATCTTAAATTCCAATTTATTTTTGTTCCACTAGAACAATGTGTTCTTTAGGTCATCCCATGTATAAGAAAGTCAAGCCCCCTCCCCGCCGATTAAATTGCAGTAGCTTGCAGACAACTTAACGCGTGTATAAAAAAGTTCAGTTTTTGGCCACTCAAATGTTGTAGAACCAACATCTGTCGAGGATTCAACTTTTGTCAAGTGTTGCTGATCTCCCTCCTATTCTCTGTTTGAAGTAACCCCAAACAATGTCACAGTTACCCGTAATGATAATGTAACGCAACTTTGCAGTGCCAACAATAAAAAAAAACGAAGAATATTTTTTATTAAACTTTGATATGACAATTTTATAACCAAAAACTGCATCAAACGAGGATTTTGTAAAAGTCTAATGAAATCTGTATGAAACGTAATGAAAGTTTTTAGGTTACAAAGAAAGCATATTACGCTGGGAACAGGTTTGATATTAAGCTTATTTGTATTGCCGTAATGAAAATTTGGACTTTACGAGAATATTTGATGAATATACACGGGCAAAAATATATTGTCGAACGAATATTATATATTTTACTCGAACATTCGCGTGGACCGAGTTTTATAGAAAACGCGATTCTATATGTGTTTTCTTTTTCCCTTTCGTTTCGGTATTTTTTAATTTCACATCAAAGGACGCACGAGCCAGCTTTCTATCGCGTGTGCTCATTACTGCAGGGTGGGCTACAGAGACAGTAAATCCCCATAGTAAATTACGGACGAGCAATCTGAAATCGCTAGGCAATATTAAATCGTACTGCAGTCATGTCGTGTCAATACACACGAAGCGTACGCTCAGCTTTTCTTCCCTCTTCATGCCGGAATATAATTTTCACTGAAACGTGAAGGGGAGAGCGAATTGCTGATAAACGTAGGTATATTACACCAACAGCGTTCGATCATCGTTGAATGTACATACCTATTTTTGTAATAAACTCTCTATTAAATTTTGTAGAGTGAATATTGAAAGGATGAATGAAATCATTCGAATAACGTTCTTCTTTCTTCACGGGCTTTTGATGAAAAGATTTGAAGAAAATAACTGGATTTTATTCGGTACATAAATGCGACTGTGCATAACATTCTGCATTGATTAACATCGATGTTACTGGGCAATGAATAAAAATCTAATCAACTACAAAAGTGTGTAGAGTAATTATAAAAGTTGATCATTTTTTTCAATAATTTTTCTGTGGTTACTTTTTCTGTACTATAAATGCTCGAATCATATTGCATTAGACCGGGATGGATATTACACTTACGATTTCAAGGAACGGTGTCCCAATAAATCCTAAGAAGAAGAAGAAGAAGAAGAAGAAGAGGAGGAAAATGAGAGAGCCCACACAGCAAAATTGATCTCGGGAGCATCCTGATACAGTCCTATTCATGTCTCACCACGACAGAACGTCTTATAGACGTGTGTGGGACGTAACAGTA
>JAPYZU010000643.1:0-24771 GCA_030523005.1 Tryphoninae sp. B BG-2022a
CATGAGTACCAACATAACGCCACAAAAAAATCGAAATTCGAATATACGTAACCCGCGAAAATTCAAAATTCGCGATACTTTTTGAACACACCTCGTATGCGAAGTGAGAGCCCATAACTCGATGAATGTCCGAGAGCGTCCACTTCTCAGTGTTATATGCGACGTGCGTTTCAAAATTTCGATCAGTACTCCAGTAAGCAGTGAACAACCCGTATGTAATACTGACGCTAGATATTTTTAAATATATATTTAAAAATATTTTTTAATATTTGTAAATATATATTTTAAAATATTTAGAGTCAGTGTTACATGCGGCGCATACATAGAAAATTTGATTAGTAAATATACGAGCGTTATGGCAAAAAGTGGCTCTTGGTATTTTTGTTCCAAAATTGTTGCCATAATTATTCAGATACCCTCAAAACTTTAATGCTCAGTGCCGGAAAAAGTACGGCTGGTGTTTTTGAATCGTTCGTCGCCTGCACCAATATTTCCAAAATTGTGGAAAAGATCCCAAGAGCCACTTTTGGCATGACATGATTCTCTATGTATCTGCCAATTTTTAACCTGATCGGTTATTCAGTGCTTTTTGTAGTACTGATCGAAATTTCGAAGCGCGCGTCGCATGTAACGTTGACTCTTAATGTCTCTCATTATTTTCGGTATATGTACTATACGAGTATACATTTCCTTGCCTAATTGACGAGCAGACAAGCATTTCCCACGGTCACTCAACCTCCAAACTTTAGATACTAAAGAGAACAGATTTTTTATAGATTTATTATTGCATAAAATTGGACTTTCCCTAATTCTGAGTCTTTTTCATCAAACTCCCTACGCATCATAGTTTATATTTTAAATTCATAATAAGTGGAAAGATATAGAATAGATTTAAGTAAGGCACTGGAATTTCCAGAATGTGACAAATAAACTTCAAATATGCATATCTTAATATACCGAGAAAGTCCTATATATTCAATAAAAACTTACCACCACGGGATAAAGAATAACGGAACTTGCACTTGGGGCAATCAATCCCATTATCGGCCATATGTTTGGCAAGGCCAGCTGCTTGATTGTCAGGATCGTTTTCGTCTTTCCATGTGGCAAATTGATCGCACGGTATGCCCTCGTGCTGTTTCTCCCACTAGATGGGCAAGTGTACATTTATTAACAAGTTATAATTATCCAAAGGCATATTAATAAACATATTAATAAATTATAGCTATGTAAAGGCATTTCCTATGCCTAAGATAGTATAAACTATATAAGGAAGAAAGGGTTTTGCTATTAGGGAATAAGTTCACGCTTCGAGAAGTAATCGAATTACTAACGTACTTTTACGAAGAAATTCTCTTCGGCACATACTATTTTTGACGATTATTATATGATCAGAAAACTTTAATAACTAGTTTAATAGTACATTTGTTATGGATTATGTATACGTGTTACAATAATAATACCACGATAAAAATGTTTGAAACACAGAACTTTCCTACACTACACACAAACAACAATAGTTGTTTTTCCGCATATGTCACATAGCAGTGCGTATCGTGGACGGCAAAATTGTACCGAATTTTTGAACTTTTGTCGTCTTTTTTTTACATAACCGCTCTTCTGCTACACATATTTAAAAAGGTTAGTAAATTGTGGAGAAGCAAACTGATTGTGTGCAAGAGATTGTAAGCAGTAATGTAGAAGAAAGACCACCAAAGTTCGAAAATGCAGTGCAATTTTGCTTTTCACAATGTGCACTGGCATGCGACATATACGAAATAACATCGTTTGTTCTTTGTGCGTGGTGTAAGATGATCTTTGCCTCAAACATTTTTATCACGGCTGCCATTAATGTAATGCGTATAATCCATAAAGAAACGTACCGTTAAAATGGTTGTTAAACGTTTCCGATCATACTGTACCTAACCCTCAAAAGCGGTACGTCCCGAAGAGAATTTTTTCGTAAAGTACAATAGTAATTCAATTATTTTCCGAAGCATAAAATTATTCCATAATAGCAAATCCTTACTTCTGTGATGATATTAGTCGAGAATTGAAAAGTGATTTCACTAGTTACTCGCGAATGATTATAATAAACAATACTTCATTTGTTGTTGTATTCATCATCATCTTTATGAACGTTTAATACTCGAAGAATACAACATTTTATCGCTTCAAATCTTTTTTATCTCAGCCTGTTCACGAAAGAACAAAGTTTTTAAGTGTGTCCTTAAGAAGGGATAAATTAAGAGTGACGTTCTGCTAAAACGAAAAAAGCATGTTTCTTATTTTCGTCCATTCTACCACCATGTCAAATTTAATCCAAATCGGTGAGCTCAACCTCGCAACATTTGCTATTTCTAGGGTTGGAGAACTTCTATCCATGGTTGGCCAAGCGATATGCATATGAAGCGATATTCTTAATCGAATTAAGAAATAGAAATTGTAGCAGGGACCCGCTCCGGGCGCTCTCAGGCTGCCTGTCTACCCTGTTACGGCACTTGTAAGGCAGTCCTTAGTGCCCAGTTAGAATCTGTAAAGCCTCACCTAATACTCTCCTGATCAGGCTGCCTGATCACGGCGCGAATGGTTGCCTTGCGAGTGCTATAACAGTGCCCTACTACAGCTTATACTCGGGGTAACATAACCTAAATCTGTACACAATCTATTCACAAAAGATATATTTTCATCAACGCGTGCTACTGGTGATATCATGTAATGACTCTCCATGAAAATTAAAATATATAATGTTCTCAATTGATTTTAGTAAAGTGTACGAAGCGTGCAACGTATGAGTTAAAACGCTGCGAAAAAAACGATTATATCAGAACCGTAAACAAATTCCCAATATCTATTAAGAAATAATAAGACATTTCTATTGAAAACTTAAAAAAAAAAGTAAATCGACAGATTACAATCATCACTTATATTATTGTTCGTGATGAGTTATTTTTATGCTCATGAAACAAACTTTCTTCGCCTACTTATCCTCATTCTCGCGTCCTTCCACTTCTGAGAATTGATAACGCCGGCGTCCATCTGTGTAGCAACGGGTGAACTAGAAGGTCCTCGGGATACTGTCATGTCGCGCCGGAGTGGGGAGAGCGAGTGCGCTGCTCCGTTACGAAATTAATAGGATAGTATGGCTATCTCAGCAGGGCGCTGTAAGACAAGTTCGAGCACGGCCGTCTTACGGCAGGCCTTTGCAGGACCATATCAAGAACTTCTCAGGCTTGCCATGTTATGGCTGTAGCGCTCCCTGATCAGGGCCTTACAGCAAATAAGGCAAATCCTACAAAATTTGTACCTGGGATAAACCCCTATTTTCATCGATATAGTATCACCAAGAGAACATTATTGAATGAATAAACCTAGAACTAGAGGGTTTTTTCTTACATTTCTAAAGGACAACCATTCCGGGTGAGCTAAGCGGATACTTGCAATAGAATGATGTATAAACCGTGCATACCACAAGACCACCGATTATACCCCGATTGAGCTGCACGCCAGTAAACGGCCAAACCAGCCATGGAATAAAAGTATTTTAACTAATATGGGAGGAGAAAATAATGAGCTCCAGAGAACAAATATGATTCAAAGAAAAATAACGAGCAGCAAAGTTTCATGAAAAATGCTGTTTAACTTCTGTACAGGTTGAAGAACTCATACCGAGAAAGGTGCTTACCGTATTTGACCCAAATAAAGACATAACCGGCCAAGTTCTTACCTCTATCCAAAGTACCGTACAAAATCGAGGAAATACTAAGACTAATCACGCATAAACATGTATATTTAAATAAATTGGGAAAGAGAGGGAAAGGGAACATGCGATCAAGGGGTCTGCAAAACTGGCTGACCAGGGATGTGGTTTTGGGGGGAAGTAGGGAGAGGATATTAAGACAATGTAGTTTGAAGAAAGCCGAAGAAGAACGCACCTTTTAACACTATCTATTAAAAAATATATAACAACCAATTTAATGAGTCAAAAAATACACCGAAGTTCTCAGTACGCGTAATGGCGGTTGCCTAACTCTGGCGCACGATGCCGTTAGAAGTAGTCCAAGTATAAAGCCGTCGTCCTCGTTAAATATAAGTCGATAATCACCATAATCAATTCGGAATAAACAAAGAAGAATAGCCGGGTCGACATAGCCCACAGATTTCGAAGAATACAAATAGAAAGAATAGCCGATTTGAGATCGTATCCTTCACTTGGTTCGAAGAATATTGAGGTGGAATAAATCCGTTCGCAATAGAAAGTTCGATTAAAGTGAAAAAGAAGGCGAAAATCGATAAGTTCCGTGATTGATTAGTGGGGGAATATCTCGGTACGTACAAGTACGGCCGAGTGTAACCGAGAGTCAAAAGCCGAAACCTGCTGACCTCTCGCATGGACTCCCGATACTACGCACGTTTCTGAACGTGCGATCATTTTTACGGTACAATAATTGAAAAGGCTGGTGTCGCCAACGATAAATGAAGCTACATAAACCCCAAGGAAGCAGCAAATATTGACAGACTGAATATGGATAACATTAGGTATAAAGTCTGCTGAGGAGAATCAAGGAGGATATGGAGGCCCGGAGTACCACACCGAAGAATAAGAAGGAGCCTAGAAAGAAAACTCCAGTAAACACCTAGAATTAAAAGACTCCAAAAATAGGAACTAAGGAAACTAGATCGATGAACGAACGGACGGAATACGAAATCCCAAATACACCAAGAAAAAAAGAGAAACATAAGAGGAAAAAACGAGCGGAAAGTTTTATTAAACTATGTGGAGAAGAGAACCTAACTGGTGTAACAATACCGACATCCATTACAGATGATACAAACAAATGAAGTGAAAGCTCTAACATGTACGATAAAAACACCAAGATCAAACAAAAAAAACCTGAGCTGAATTCATACACCTGACCAGAGTTTGTGTATGAGACAAAGATCAGGAATGTTAAAAAGGTGTGTGGTACAACCACAAAGCCAATCACCAGAGACGTTAAAAATTACAAAGTTACAAAAGGTTATAAGAAAAGTATAATGCATAAGTTATACAAGGTTATAAAATGGCATAAGTGATTAAGGAGAGAGAGACGCATAAGAGATTAAAGACGATAAAAATATAAGTTACAAATCTGCAAAGAGCTACAGAAAGTTAAACAATATATTAAGTTATATACAGGGTGTACTATGCAACTGCAAGTATCTCCTAAGCGGTTGGGAACAGAAGGGAATGTTGTTGGTAACAGTTGAACGGTGTCAAATGGTGCATAATACGAAATTATGTGTATGGACGTTTATGCATCAGAGCATCAGAAAAGTGTGGACGCACTTTTTAAAAAATGGTAAGCTTTATTTTTTTTCTACCCCAACCGATGTAGTTTTATATGCTTTACATACCCATATGAACATATTAATTCCCTAAACTCCCTCGTAAAAAAGGTATAGCAGCCAAAAGTTCAACGTTACAACAAGTGTTTGAACGGTCTTCCTTTGCAATGCTAGCACATGACCGTCAGCTTCTTGATGTTGCGCAATACATTACTGATGTCTCTTTTCGTAATCCTCGATACTTCTTGCTCAACTCGTCGCAGCTTGTCCTGCCTGAACACTTGCCCAGAAATCGAAATAATTCGAGAACTTTCGATTGCGATAACTTCTTAACGAATGATTTTGGGGCATTCGGTTATTGTTATTCGTTGCTCTACACAACGTTTTGTTACATTTTCAGGGATTTTTTTATGCTGCATGGTTATTTGTTTTTTCAGGAAAAATTTCGGCATTAGAGAGACGCGGAATCTATATGTTACAAAATATTTTAAATTATTTAATGCCATAGTGTATACCATAGTATGCCATTCAACCTTTTACAACCTATCGATTAATAAAATCCCGATTGTAGAATCATTTTCTCATAGAATTGACTCCAGATTCCCGAATTAAACAATACCAGCTTCTCAATAGTCTTACATGCACGATGAAACGCTAGCGAATTTTAAATTGCCCATTTCTTTCCCGTAATTTCACCCACGCACAGAAGACCTTCTATGGGTAATCAGATTTCTCGGCGCTCATTTAGAAAACGTGCAAAAATCGCAGGAAAGTACTTTTCTCGTAATGTGTCCCATATTGATTATATCATGTAATTTTGGTGAAGATGATTATTTCCTTTAAATATTGCATTTAAAACTCTTGAAACAAGTCTTATGTAGGCTTAATATGACCTATACATTCGGCTTGAAAGGGTAAGATTTTTTTTTCAAAAACAACGATGTTTTCGAAGAATTGACAGGTTTTAACTTTATAAAATGGTAAACAGATTCATTCCACCATCCTTTATAGCAGCAGAAATTCGAAAAATCATTTCAAGAAAACTCAATATGATTTAAAGTTTGATTCAGAATGAAGAATTATAGCTCATTCATTATAATACAGGTTGGGAGTTTATACTTGTTAGCCTTACTTGTCCAAACTTTGTCCAAAGTATCAATTTTTTTTCGTACAATCATGCGCCATCATGGGATAAATGCATTTTATAATTCCATTTCGTAACGTTTTCTAAATGCGCAGTAAAAAATGATTATTTATATTATATTAAATAAACAGCTATTTCAAGCAGTGTACGTAACATTACGTATAATTGGGAACAATGAATCATTTACAGAGTAAAAAAATAAAAAAGGAGCTTTTGTACAACAGTTGATATTTCGATCTTTTCTGGCAAGAATTAGCTGGTTCTGTTTGCTGCAATAAATGTTGTTTCATTGGAGGAAAACCGACTGCTTTCATTATTTATAAGTAGGCCAGTTGTTAGATGTTGATAATTTGTTGCCTTTTTACTCAATATTTTTTACATACCGGTCTTCTGCAGAATGCACATGTCACTGACTGGCAATCCGGACAGACTAACCGCTGCTGGTTCGGGTTTGCATAAAATCCACTGGAACACTGATGGAAAGAAGAACAGAAAAATAAAAACTAACTTAAGTTCATACAACACGTTAAAGTGTAATTGTCAAAATTGACCAAACGGGTTATATAATTACCTGAGCACACCACTTGAAATTTGGATCCTGCATGAGAGTTCTGTCGCGCAATTTTCTTTGAAATAGCTCGTGAATCGGTGGATCGAGAAGAGACTTAAGCTGAATATCAAGAATACTGAAATATTCTAGTACCTCGTCTTCATTGCCGTCTTTAAGATCAGGCTCTTTGCAGAATGGACAAACAGCGTCCATAATATTACGATCACTTATTTGTATCGTAAAGTAATTTTTCGCACAGTCGCTGCAGCATCGATGAACGCATTTCAGCATACAGATCATCTGAAAAAGGCGATTGAATTCATAATTCATTGAGCAAATAAACAACATAACTGAAATTCCATTTTACAAACTTAGCTGACAAGGAAACTGTCTCGGGTGTGTTTCGCCAATTTTTATGAAATTTGGCACGCTCATAGAACGGACAAAAATAGGCGGCACATAATTTTTTATACGTGCCAAGATTCATTTTGAACGGATGAAATTCACCCTCAAAAATAAGGGTATTTTCGTTCTTTGTCGATAACGTTCAAACAATACGATATGCGAACAAATTTCAAATTGCAATAGCATTTATTTTTTCGCGTACTATACACTGGATATGAGAATGATACAGATAACAACAAATTTCATATTGTTTATTACAAATTTGCAATTTTTTTCATACGTATCTCAGAGTGTTCGTAACCGATTGGGCTGAAAATTTGCATACGGGTAGAGGGTAACAAAATAAAGTTGACGGGTTTTTTTTCCGATATCTCATAATTAAGGGATTGAAACTACCCTTAGATTTTTTACTCAGTTGCATCATATAATCAGCTGGTATTTTGCCATTCTGAGTTAAATTCAAGTTAATATAAGTTCGTTTCAATATTCGAGTACATATTTGTAAATGCAACGTACTCATCACCCCCCCCCCCCCAATCGTCCCCTTCCCGAGTGTTCAAAGTTCTTACTATGTGGCATGGATGAAAATTTTTAGAAATAAAATGGGTTACACTGGAAGTTCAATCAGTCAAAATAATCGATAGAAATTTCCCTGTTTTGGTGGAACATCACGCTTAAAGGGGCAACTCAAAAACTTTGTTCATTCGTGAACGGGCAGAGATAAAAAAAGTTTAAAGAGACAAAACGTTCTGCCCTTCGACTACTAGACGTTCGTGATAATAATGATGAATATAACAACAAATGGCGTATTATTTATTGCAATAATTCGAGAAATAAATGGGTGAAAATCGTTCTTCAATTTTCCGCTCATATCGGCCCAGGAATAGGGGTAAGTCTTTAGTCTTTGTATGCCTCTTGCACATATTTATTTCTTTCATTCATTGTTTCTGCTATTTGTGAATAAGATACAATTGTCTGCATCGTTCTAATTTGCGGTCTATAAAATGCAAAAAAATAAATGTTTCATTAAAATTTTGTTCATATCGCGTACCGTTAAAAAGTTATAGACGGAAAATGAAAAACATCTTTATCTTCGAGGGTGCCTTTCACCTCTTAAAAAATGGACTCAACAGATATAAAAATATACCTGTTGGTTATTTTCATGGATTCTAAAAACATTCCCAATTTATCGAATTCGCAGATTTCAACCTCGTAACGTTTTCTTGTAAGTGTATAATAATCATATCTTAAAAATTCTTACCACCAAGATCATAACGATCATAGTAAAAATTGTCGATGAGTATTCTTTCAAGGTTCATCACATATAACTAAGTTCCACCTTTTTCGCTTTATAATAAATAACGATAGTATTTCGAATACTGTTTTCTCTATTATTTTCCAATATTCGCTTCATCAGCTCTTTCAAACAACGCTCCTAAAAAATTTGTGTGCATGCAAGGCAGTAGCTTTCATCAAGTGTGCATGATTCTGTACGGTTTTGTGTTTCGCTTGCTTTTACGATAAATATCATCCTGGTTTCTGTTCTTACACTGCTTACGCTTACATCGCTTGTATCACAAGCGATGCAAGCTGTGATGCAAGCGATAGCGAGTAAGATGGTTCTGTACTTATTGGTTAATAATAAAAATACTACGCCAAAAATGATTATTCTTGAATAATTTTGCATACCCTATACTGTTCGGTGATATCCTGTACAATAAAACTCAAAAAAAGAAATAAAAAAAAACTTCAATGGCAAAATATGTACACGCTCCAGCAAAGTGATAGTTGGGCATTTTAACCGTTAAGCTGTGCTGATTTAGTTCTGTGGAAACCTCCGTAAGTAAAGCACGTACGCTGAGCGAGCTATCATTATACTGCAAACTTTATTTTCCAACACTAATACGAGTTACAAAAAGTCTATTAGCAAATTGCCTGCGGGGAAGTGCAGTGAAGGAAGTGAAGAGATGCGTGGGCATCGATACTTAAATCTTAACAAAAGAAGTGACGTTTTAGCAGTGGCAGCTAACAAAAGCACAAAGGGCCGTAGGGCCCGTAACGAATTTGCAATGTCAATAGACAGCAAAGGAAATCACAGAAACACCAGTATAAAAGCACCAGACGGTGATTCTCTAGCAAAACTAAAAAGAGACGAGAAATTTTGAAAAATTGTACGGTGGGTCTAGCTACACGAAAAGTCTCGGTAACAAAGCACCGGTGTCGAATATAAAAGCAATAAGAAGACGCAGTACATCAACCAGTGGATCAGAAACAGGGTCACAACAAGAACAAAGAGAGAACCCCGAGAACGCGGTTCCAGCGCCATCTTTCCGAAAACCGAAGAGGCTGATGAAACTCACAAGGAAGGACGATAAGTAAGGGGCTCCGGTGTCCAATTGGTATGAGTGCATCTCCGACACCATGAGCGTCGAGACGGATGACGAGACTGACCCGGCGCGTGAGGGCATCACGGAACCACGGAAGGCAACAGGCCAATATGGTAATCCCAAATACAATAAGATTCCCAAAGCCACCGCCACTATACGTTACTGGGCTAAAATTGAAAGAAGTAGTTACGCTGCTAATGATTATTAACATCCCAAAGAACAATTTCCTTGTCAACGACCACGATGAAAACACTATAAGAGTAATGGTGCAAAACCGTGATACATACAGCAGAGCGATTTGAAGCGCTGAGTAATAAGAACGTAGAATTCTATAAAGTCAGCGATGCTTAAAGGCGTACGAGAAGGCTACGATGAAACTGAGATAACAGAAGAACTGAAAGGCCTAAATCTCAAAGATGTCAATATCATGAAAGTGACGAAAATGATCTTTAACCGAAACACCCCCGACAGATACCACTATATAGTGACCGCCACGCCTGATAGTAACATGGCCACGCTCATACGCACTGAAACCATGCTGAACCAAAGGATTAAATGGGAAAGACTGAGGAGAAGACCCATTTATCAGTGCACAAAGTGTCAACGCACGGACCACGCAAGCACTGATTGTTTCTTCGCCACCCGATGCGTCAAATGTACGGAACCGCACAGAGCGAAAGACTGTCCGTTAGAGAAAGGAAAAACAGAGGGACTGCTATGCGCGAACTGCGGAAGAAAGGTCATCCGGCATCATACTACGGGTGCCCAATACTTAAAACGTTAATAAAAATAAAGAAAGATATAACGGATAGGAGGCGAAAACTCTACGAAGTACGAATGAATAAAATAAACAATTACGTGCAACATAAATTGTCTTATTATAATTGTCTTATATGCGGACGCAACAAAAATAACTGACTCGAGGAGCGAAGCCCACAATCGTAGTGAAGAGCCAGTGACGAGTATGCCACCTATATATCTGAATATTACCTAATACTACCAAGGGGAGCAATCATTTACGAGAAAAACCAATTACGATCAGGTCAATACCGCGCCGAGTAAAGTAGAAGAAATAATAAACAACTTTAAAAATAAGATCTTAAAAGAGATAAAAATCTCAGCGTCCAAGTAAAAAGAATGCAGTCAAAATCGATTACGTAATGTCCTTTCTGCACATCGAGTAAAATGACGACGCAAGAACATAGCAACAACAACATCTTAAGGGTGACGGCGATAAACGTCAACTCGATAGGCAGCGTAAAAAGACGATGCGATCTGCAGAAATTCATTGATGGCCACAATGTTAACGTTACGTTGTTGTCAGAGACAAAGTTAAACAACAAACATAAAGTTCACTTATTGTTAGACAACCACAGCCTAGTAAGAAACGACCGGCCCAATGGAAAAAGAGGTGGAAGACATAACAGATTGCAATTTACAAAAATGTTGAACCCGAACGCTGCAAATAACAAAGTGATAGAGTACACGGCGATCAAAATCAGAGTGAACTCGAACAAAACGCTGCTGATTCTAAGTGTAAATGCAACGCAATGCGCTAGCATTAGCTTTAATGTAGAGCTCGAAAAACTGGCCTCCGATTTCTATCTTGACGATGACAACACCTTTTACATAATCGCGAGTGATTTCAACGCTCGAAATATCTGTTGGGGAGAGTCTGTGATCAACGACAGATTTTTATCCACGACCCACGAAACCAAAGTATTTTGTAAGAAAGTTTCGGACTCATTAAGTATTAAGTGTGTTCGGTAAATAAAACTAACTTTTCAAAAAAAAAAACTAGGCTGATTTGGTTGAAATACAACTAACGGCACAGTAGGATAGCATCACATTACATTTCAAAATCGATTTTCTCGAAAAGTAAGGCGCATTAGGATGAAAGCTGGTATCCGGGTACTCAGATGGGGTCCCTGTGTAATATGCCTGAAGTCCATAAAAATCGGTGATTAGCAGTTCTGGTGGTCCCCTTGTCAGATATACCACATACTTATTCGCCACGCCTTATGAACGTTGGGCTAGAGAGTTACCGACATGCACGCGCTATATAGGGGAATGATAAGATCACTCAGGGAATGATTAACAAGAATGATAACACTATGTTAATTGAACAATAGTTATGGATGATTAACTAGTTTAGACGTTAGTTTATGAATACTAACAGGCAAACAATACTTGCTTTCTCGGCCACCTTCTTTGAAAAACGGTCAAGCTGTTCTTATCTACGTGCTGTCTGGCGGTATTCATCGCTCCAAGTGAAGAAGTCTCGTCTATAGACTAGTCTAATTTTCTTTTCTCTCTCTCTAACAATAAGAAAAGATTCAAACTTTACCGCCAAAATATTTTATCACTCAAAGTCCGAGTGGAGCTCGTGTAATTTTCCAGAATAAAAGGTCGATTTTTTGGTTTCTTACTTCTGTGATTATTGGGGGTATTTCACGGCCAGTTAAAAATAGAGTGCGATAAATTGTTTTTTGTTCGGAAATTGTAGAATTATATTTTTAATTGTTCGTTAGATGGCATATAACGTGCTTTCCCGGATTATAATAAATCAGTTATGTAGTGATAACAAAAACGTTGACCGTTTTTGTGACGAGGACTCGGAAACTAGACTGCAGTATAAATTTTCTGAAATTTCTGAAAGGATAGTGATTGTTCTGTGGATGATCATGGCGCGAAGTATTGCGTCATTGCAGCGTCTCGAGCGTCTCGTCATTGCAACGTCTCAAAAACTCCGTGTCTTGTCGGCTCGTGTCAACATTGATGCCAGATCTAGCATCCACGAGTGGGCGAAAAACCTTTAATAGTAAAATCATATCTGTATTTACATGTGCACAATAACATAGTCGCAATAACATGAGTTTTGATGCCTCCGGGCTTTTCCATACGAGCCAATAAAAACATTACATTTCACGGCTCAATTATAGTATCGTGAGTTTTCAATCAAAACTCATATCATAATCCAATCCTTATCACTCGATCCAAAACCCTAAACGAAACTACGAGGTGACTTCGCATTTGAAGGAGCTTCCACAATACAGTGATTACATTATAGTCTCCGACTCAAAGTTACAGTAACACGAAGAGTGTTATGCGAATTCTCAAAGAAATCCCCGTCAGGCCACGCCCGTTGCTTAGAAGCTGTGGTATATTATACTGTCAGCCATGGGTGACTAGCGCAATCTAACCGGAAAGTTCAGCGTAAACAACCGATGGCTGATGTGGGTACTTAATGTCTCAGGTAGAAATTATACTAGGGACCCGTTCCGGGCGTTCTCAGGGTGCCTCACTGCCCTGTTACAACACTCGTAAGGCAACCCTTAGCGCCCCGTTAGAATCTGTAACGCCTCGCCTAATACGATCCTGATCAGGTTGTCTAATCACGGCGCTAATGGTTGCCTTACGGGTGCCATAACAGTGTCCCACTACTGTTTATACCCGGAGTAACATAACATAAATCTGAACACAATCTATAAATACTATAACGGCTTCCCGTGAAAATTAAAATATATAATTTTCTCAGTTGATTTTACTAAAGTGTATGAGCGTGGAAGGTAAGCGTTAAAACGCTGCGAAAAAACGATTATATCGGAACCCTAAACAAATTCCCAATATCTATTAAAAAATAACAAGATATTTCTATTGAAAACTGTTAAAAAAGTAAATCGACAAATTAAGATTACCATTCATATCATTGTTCGTGATGAGTCGTTTTTATGCTTATCAAAAACTTTCTTCGCCTACTTATCCTTACTCTCGCGAGCTTCCACTTCTGAGAACTGAAAACGCCGATGTCCATCTGTGTGGCAACGGGTAAACTAGAGGGTCCTTGCGATACTGTCGTGTCGCGCTAAAGTGGAGAGAGCGAGCGCGCTGCTCCGTTACGAAATTAATGGGATAGTATAGCTGCCTCAGCAGGGTGCGGTAAGGCAAGCATGAGTACGGCGGTCTTACGGCTTATTTACGTCCAGTGTACTGTGTAAGAGATTGTAAGCGGTTATGTAGAAGAAAAATAACTACAATTCGAAAATCCGGTACAATTTTGCTTTTCACAAGATGCACTGACATGAGACATATGCAGCAAAACAGCTATTGCCACGTGTTCGTTGCGGAAGAAATTTCTACGTGTCAAACATTTTTATATCGACTATCATGATTGAAATACGTATAATCTATATAGAATGTATTATTAAATTGATTATTAAAGTTTTCCGATCATATAGTAATCCCCCAAGGCAGTACGTGCCGAAGAGAATTTCTTCATAAAAATATCATAATAATCTACTTACTTTCCGAAGTATGAAGTAATATTAGAAGCATTACCTACTTTTGTACCAATATTAGTGGAAAATTGAACAATAATTTACACCAGTTATTATATTCATAATTATCATTATGAATGTTTCGTAGTCGAAGGATACTTTTTATCCGTTTAAACTTTTTTTTATCTCGACTCAGTCGCGAAAGAACAAAGATTTTGAAGTGTGCATTGATTCTTTAAGAATGTTGTTCCGCTAAATCGAAAAAAATTGTATAAACTAATTTTACTGACTATATTTCCATTATAACCCACTTTTATTTCTACAAGCTTTCGTCCCTGCCGGACGGTAAGAACTTTGAACGTTCAAGAGGGGGGTGATTGGGAGATGCGGTGGTGTAATTTACAAATAAGTACTTGCATATTGAAACGAACTTATATTAACGTGAATTTAATCCGGCATGTCCAAAAATTAATCGGCTAAAATATCGAAGGGTGGTTTTACCTCCTTTATCATAAAATAGTGGAAAAACAAAAAGCATGTATGCGCTATTTTTTGTCATCTACGCGTATGAAAAATACCCCCTAATCGTTTTTAAACTCTCGGAGATATGTATGAAAAAAATTACATGTTTGCAATAAACAATATGAAACTTCTTATTATCTGCATCATTCACATTTCCAGTGTACAGTCTGCGAAAAAATAAACATTGTTGGAATTTGTATATTTTTTGCATATCTCGTACTATTCAAAAGTAATCGGCGATTTTTCGTCCATTCTATAATACTAAGATGTCAAAGTTCTTCAAAATTGGAGTGTTCGACCTCAGACAAGTTCCTTGTTATTGATATTAGTATATTATTATCAAAATGCCCAACTGAATTCTGCCTCGTATAAGAATTTGCATACAATCGCTGGATTTAAGCAATGAACTGCGCTTTAAATATGTAGAATATTATATGGATGAGCATTTTAAAAATGCGTGGCGGGGGTGTACCGATGATGGCTTACTCTTAATTATTCCACTGAGAATTAAGAAATAGACTACGAATAAGGAGAAGGAGTGTAATCATGGCGATGGAGTTAATTAAAGAACAAAAATGTGATATATCCAACCTGACTGACAGGAAAACGTCCGGTGCAGAGCTCACACTCTTGTTGCAAAAATGCGATGGCCGACTCGATACTCGTGCACTGTTTAGCTGCATGAACTGCTTCGGTATCTTTGAAATTTAGCGCTAGCAAACTTGCTGCGATTTCCGCTTCGTCATAGGTCAAGACGTGTCCCTCGGCGAGCAAGCGTCTGGCTGTTCTCTGCACCAAATATTAATATATTCTATTAGCGTTGAGATGACATGCAGCCGATCTCTTATATATCGATCGGCGTTAATCTTTAAGAAAGTTCTTTAGTGTGGGTTCGTCTTAAATGCCGACTGTTTTGGACGAATTAAGTCAACCATGTAAAGAAAAAAGTTCCTAGTAAGAATAAATAAATTTAAATTCGCTGTCAATATAAGTTAGAAATGTTCTAATAAAAATATTCAAAATCTGGTTATGTTGACAATATCTGATCAAATGTATAGGGCAATATAGTCGTATGAAACCTATTATAAGCGAGTGTGAGTGTAAATGGACGAAGGAAAACAGGCGATGCCCGTGAGTAAGGGTGGGAGAAGAACGAAGAGTCAGTTGAGCTTGTGGCATGAGAGTGGATAGTGCCTCCTCAAAGAACTACCAATATTTCTTCGCAATTATATTATTCTTCTCGTATTAAATATCATTTTATTTATTTTTACCCATCCTGGGTACACTACCTGGAAAACCTACACAATTCAGATTTAGATTTTAGAGGCCAGAGCTTGGTTGAATAATGACGAACAAAGCACCTATGTATACATTAACTCTAACACGAAAGTATTTCCTGCAAACGAAGTTCCTTTGCATTACATTCCCTCTTTAAGACAATTGACAGAATAATCTGGAGTATCTAAAAAAGAATGATAACCCAAAGAAGTCGAAGCCAAACAGCTGCGAAAGGGGAACATGACGCCACTCGTGCACTAATTGTGATAATCAAAAAGTGATCCATTGAAGTGAAACACCGCCCCGCATTTTTTAACTTCCCCGCGTCACTGTACCTCCCGCCGCCACTCCAAATATAAACAGTGTTAATCAACTATCTGGACATCCAATACACTTAGGTAACTGACGCTATCAGCGAAATAGTTTTTTTTAGATTGCTCCTTTTCTTGTAGGTCTTGAAAGAATAACTATTAATTAACAAATGCCGTGCCGACGCAGTAGAAGAAATTTGTTACTATTATCACTCACAATCAGCCTCAGGAGGCTCCATTGCATTGTTCAAGTTTGTAAACGTTGCGAATTAATATACCGGGAATTTTCTGTGTCCAGATAGTATCGTAAGAGCCTTTATAAAAACGTGAATAAAAATGTCAATTATTTCTAACCAAGACTGGTTAAAACGGTAATTTGACCCGTGCGTGTGTGTCACAGCTGCAATATAAAAATACTTCCTATTGGGGAGTTTACGTCATTGTTTGATCCCGTTCAATCTCCACATATCTAGAATGAGATTTCATCGCAGCTCTCATCTCATCGCTCTTGTATATAATTCTAAAAGTTTGGGGGTTTCCTGGTACATTATAGTCCACAAATATGAAGATAAACCTATTTTTAATTTTGGTATTTAGTATTAGTCTTTGAAAGAATTTAATAAATTTCAGAAAATGATAAGAGATAACAAACTCTTGGGAAAATGAATCACTTTTATACTGGTATTGGGCGGGTCACTAGGATATTGGAAGCTGCATAGGCTATAGTTTTATTATACGTACCTATTACTTCTGCAAGCATTCAATGGAAGCAAATAAATTCACTAATCGTAACTACTTCCAAAGGGGCGACTAGAACTCTAAACACATGTTAAAATATTTTGGTTTTACCACGCCGGAACGCCAATCAGAGCGTCTCTTTTTTCCATCATTATATTTCCTCTTACATTATCGTCTCTGTACGAAATCTTATTTCTATTCTTTATAATAAATCTAATCGTTGTTCACACTTCCGTGTGTAATCAGATTTGCAATAACTTAACTCCAACAATATCCACATGGAGGACCAAGACTATCCACCTCTAAAGATCGAGAATTTTAAAGAACAATAACTGAAATAAGTGCGATCGGTTACTGTTAGAACAATCTATTTAATTTGGTGACCCAGGGGCAGAGGCAGAACTCTTAAAGTATTGGAATTTTTTGCAATAAAAACATAGTCAAAACTGCACAGATATTCAATCTCGCTTAAACCTATCGTCAGACCACATTTTAGTGTAATTAACACTAAGCAATGGTATTATTACTAACAAGGAGAGGACGACAGAACCCAATCGAGTTTAGAGATGGGACTTCGCATGGTTGTAGGGGGGACTGAAACTAAGAAAACCTCAAAGGGCTGGGTGTAGATACGCAGGCGTTCTTGAGATATCCGGCTTGAAAGTTTTACCGCACGCATATAAGCTTTGACGTGTAAGATTTAAACATCGAAGGGCGCAGCCGAGCAGTGAGCGCTTCGGCCTACCGTTCGTACGTCCCGTATTCGAGTCCCCGGACGAGTGTTTTCTTTTTCTTTTCTTTTCTAATTTACTCCGAACGAGCATACGAATCGACATTTTTAACATGTATGCTAATTCTGTATTGCATTAAGTGGATGTCATTATTAATTACATTTAATTAATCGGATATAAAATAGATTATTAATTAACTACTCGGGCTGCGATTATTGCACGCACTATATGATACTGTGCTTTATTTAATATTTATACGTAAAACATATTCTTATACCGGTACGCGGCTACAATGTTCAGAGTGATACGAATTATAAAAACAATTAAAACATTTAAATTTGCGATACCAAGAGCATTGGATAAATGCTGCGTTCTGGTCCTCACAGCTGCATTGTTTTTTACGAGTAGGGAAATTTTTATGTCCCTTTCCTCGATGATCTATTCCCTGCTACGTTATTTTGATATATTCCTTCTCTTATATTTCACTAACAAATTAGTATACGTATTAAAAATGTCGATTCGTATGCTCGTTCGCAGTAAATTAGGAAAAAAAAAAGAAAAATAAATCACTCGTTCGGAGACTCGAACACGGGACGTACGAACGGTAGGCTGAAACGCTAACCACTCGGCTCCATTCTTCGATGTTTGGATTCTACACGTCAAAGCTTACATGCGTGCAGTAAAACTTTCAAGTCGGATATCTCAAAAACAGTTGTGAATCTACACCTAGTCCTTTGGAATTTTCTTAGTTTTAGTCTCCCCCGCAACCGTGCAAAGTCCCATCTCTATACTCGGTTGGCTTCTGTCGTCCTCTCCTTGTAAGCCGAAGAGTCCATTATAACATAACAAAAACGGGGACTGAGCTTCGTTCAAAGGTGTAAATACATAAATTTGACCATAAGTACCATTCAATAACGAGAATGAAAAAGATGGTGCAACTTAATATATAGTTAAATTAATACAAAATTCAGACAAGGTGGTTATAACAGGAATTAACCAAAGGGAAAAAACCAACAACTATCCAAATAAATAAAAGAAAAAACCAATCGACAAAAGGAGTCGAGGAGAACATGGCAGCTAACTAGAAATCCCATCGGCAAAACTGACTTCAACAGAGTTTCTCCGCAAATTTGTTGTACCTAACATATGTTAAGTAGTGTGGTAGACCCGTCACCATTACGGACGAAAGCCGGAACACACCAGTGACGCCAACGGTGTAAGCACACACTAGTCTAGCGCTCCGAGTAACGGAGATGCAAATCTAGTATTCGAGTTAGAAAAAACGTCTTTCCGCCAGATATATAGAGAAAAAAAGAATACGCTCTTTGCAAAGTTACTTTGTGATAAAAAAAAAAGTGATCTATATATATTATACGAAGCGTTACATTTTTATAGAACGTATGTAACAAGAAAAAATGAGGAAAATCGTAAAAACAATAACAATAATGATTATGTGTGGCATGAAACAAGTTACGTGATGACACCAACGTCTAGAAACGAGCTTCCTCGACAGCCCGTTATACAGATGACGAAATAACGCAATTCCTCATCTGTATATAGTATTAGATAATGAGAAAATGGGTGAAATATTTGTGGCGATAAGTTTGTTGGCAGGCAATACGAATATAAATTCTCAAAAATATTCTTCATTTCGATATTTTGCAATTACACGATTGTAATACATTCAAATCGTAATAAGTGCAGACCATTTCATTTTATCATTAAAACGGTGGGCGATAAAAGTCGTTTAATTCTGTTTGGGACAGAATACGGGATTTTTCAAGCTGCGTTTGTAGACATTGGTAGCACGGGAGATTGACAGTCTACATTGCGGATAATTGGACAATTTGGATCGTTTCGTTGATTACTGACCTCCCTCTCATTTATGGGAGAGTTATCCTTTTTGTCCTCAGCCGCGACAGTCTTGAACAAGCTCGTCTTCTTTACACGTGGCATGTCACCTTCAAATTGCTCTATGTAACTCGTTACAACCGAAAAACGCTCTTTCGATAATTTCTTTCCGGCGATAACTTTCAGTTCGGAAGGTTTTGTATCTCTGACAGTCTGTAATTCACCCGCAATTTCCCTGTTGCCTTTAAGTTTCGACTTTTGTCGCGACAGAACTTTAGGTCCCACAATTTCAGTGTTGGTTTCCACCATATCAGTGTTGGCAGGGGTTCCGATACTTTCAGCTGTATGAGAAATCAATTGTAACATTTGTTCGCTCGCATAATCTTCTCCCGTTCTATTGACGAGGCTCATCGCAGCGGTATCAATGTGGCTATTATTATTGCTTTTATTGACATCAATGTCAGACTTGTTTTCCATTTGCTCCGTAGCATGATGTGCAATTAATATATCTACCACCGATACCTCTTCTTTCTCCTCATCTTCTGTAGAGTGGCTCTCTTCATCTTTAGTTTTTTCTTTATCGTCTTTTATTTCAAACGAACTATTAGAGCTCTCTTCGTCAGATGTAACTTCAGTTTCAAAATTTTTCGAATAATCTTCAGCGTCTTCCGAATTCTCATACCCCTCCAACTGTTCATCATCTTGAACATATCCTTGAAGCTCGATATCCGGCGATGTCGATTTAATACCGTCTAATGTATTTTGCAACATAATCTCATCATTTATGTCTCTAAAATCCTGATATTTTGATATTTGGTAATTGATTTTGCTAATATTCGACTCGCCGGATTCATCACTTTCTTCTGCTTCATAATCTTGAGAAATGTCTTCGGGTTCCGAGTAAACGGAATGTGCTGTATCATTCTTAGAATTTGTTTCCGATTCTGAGTGATCCGATGGTGAACATTGTTCAACACGCATACTCTCTTCGACATGAGGTCTGTGTTCAAAATATGCTAAATCCTGAGCTTTATTAATATTGTCAAGCTCCCTCATGGGCTTAACTAGTACCGATGACAATGGCGTATCCTCTCTCTTTACCTCGTGGAACATTGAATTTTTAGATCTGCCGATGTCAACGTCTCGATGGATATTACCAGTATCAAGTAGTCGATCCTCGTCCATTTGCACTCCTAAAGTTTCTATTTTTTCTACACCATTAATGTTTTGATGGATGATTACCTGACGAATTGCTGGTGGAGAGATCAGCGGTTTTCTTGATATTTGGGCATTTTGTGCAATTAGGACTTTAGGCGTATTAATTACTGGCGCGATCGAATCTTTAACCTCAATAGGATTGTGCCTCGAAAGAGATATATTCCCAGGTAAAAGTTTGGACTTACCCTTGAAAATAGGAATTTTCGATGGAGTAATAACTTTCGGTGGTAATTGTCCTGGAATTGTGTTTTTTATTTTTTCAATAGATTGCATTGTATTGCTAGAAATAGGGATCATCGTTTCCTTACTAATCTTTGTGAGAATATTTGTGGTTTTTTTGCCATTGACTACGGGAGCTTTCTGTTTAATGATGTTCGATTCTGTCGGCACGATCTGCGGTATAATGTTCACTGGTCGTCTCTTAATGATTGATCTACCATTCACAGGTTTAACTGCTTCTTTCCCTTTCGGCATTTTTAAACTTTTTTTTGCCGTTTCCGATAATGAAACATTTGCTTTAACGAGCTTGATTTCTTTGTACGGCTTGGTCGTAACTGGTGAATTTTTACCTACATTTTTAGGAACCTCTTTGGCTTGTGATATCGACGTATTTTTTGACTCACTACTGAATATACCACCAACTTTTCTCGAGACGGGAGAATATTTTTTTATACATTTTATCGGCACTTTCTTGCTGAATGATCTCTTAATTGGTGAACGCGATCTCGTTTTTGTATAACACGTGGCTGTGGAAACTACATTTTTCCGAATTTGTTCCGTCATTACTTTATTAGTTGACAATTGAGTGTTCGGGGTTTTATCGAATTTGTGCATCACATTTGGCGATTTGTTGGTCTCGGATGAGCTTTGAGTATATATCAGTTTATTGGCTATTGGAGCTTCAACGGTGTCAATTGCCTTCGGATCTTTAACTATATCAATAGATATAGGAGGCTGATTAGTTCGGTTGTCCCCATTATATTCTGCGGGTTCTTGCCCGGAGCTGCTTTCATTCACTGCTATATCCCTATTTCCGAATAAAGGAATCGCTGGCACCGCATCTTTGCTCGGAGCTTCGAATTCAAAGCTGGAATAAGTGAATGACTGAATTTCAGAGTCAATAATTTGATGTCTATCGCTAATTATATTCTCGGCTTTTTCAGTAAGAATAGCCATTTGATTTGGAGATACTAATAGTTCATCACTATCGTTGTTGTTTTCACCGAGTACTTGAATTTGCACCGGCATTGAAATTGGCATTTCAAAATGTTCACCGTTATTACGTTTTTTGTCAACACTCATTGGGATGTCAACGGATCTATCAATTTCAGATTCATTTTTTGTTGTGTTATTAGTAATTTTGTGTTCTGAGATTTGAATTTGCGGTATGCATTTTTCATCCGGATTGCTGACTACAAACTTGTCTTTCGAGATTATGGGTGATATGACCGATGGTGTATCCCTCGGTGAGCCCATCGTGTTGGCTTCGAAGTAATCGTTTGAACCAACCTCCGATAATGTTTTATCGATTTCGGGGACTACGGCTACTATTTCAAAAGCTGGTTGGCCCAAAGCGGTGACGTTGATTGGCGGAATGATTGGATCCACGAAGTTCTCATTATAGTTCTTACTGGCTGTTGGATTAGAACTCAGTGAATTTATCTGCGAAACATTGGCCATTGCTTTTAATTCTGGCATCTGATTATCTAAACACTTTTTATCTATAGTGTGATCATGTGCGTCGATCGTTGTCACTGTTTCAATTAGCTTACTATTAGACAAGTTGTGTGCTCCGGTAATGTTTAACAGCCGATTAGAAAATCGATCGTTATTTGATTTATCATCGTTAGTAGTCAGCGAAGCACTCTCAGGCGAGCCAAAAGTCGATAAGTCGTGGGTGATTATTAGGGTGGTCATGGGAGAAGTTTTAACATCAGTTAGGGCACCGTGCACATGAGTTTCATGGATGTTCAATGCTTTTAAAGTCGTCTCCGGAAGTGCCGAATTTTTAACGGTTTCGGGAACTTTGGTAGTTTCATTATGCACATTAGATAGTGCATTGGCCTTTAGCGAAGTTATGCTTGCTCTTGACAGCGGTAATCTCGCCATCATCGTCGTAAATTTATTTTTCAGAGATCGTAAGTTTAAGCGGGACTGCGAAATTTCTGAGGCCGATGTTGGTTTTTCTAAAGTGCAATTATTAAGATTTTGTTTATCTACGCATGGCATGGAGATCGCCGGAATTGCTTTCCCCGCCAATTCGTCAATTGCTCCAAAATTTATTTTATCACACGATCCAATAACTGGTGAGTTTAGCGCCAATTCTGTACTTTCTGGCGTAGCTGAATCTATTTCAGCCTGATGATTGTTATCTGTGAAAATGGTGTGAGTTTTGTTGATTTGATCAGATTCAAATTCACTTACTGGGTCATGTGATATACGATCTTTATTTTCGAATTCATTCGTCGACAAATGTTCTCGACTATTGTATTTTATCTGTGAATCAGAGTCTACCGAGGCAGTCCTTGCATAAACATCGGCTCTATCGGTGTAAACGTGTTGCTTTTCTATTGAAATGTTTGAAGAATGTAACTCTGCAGCAAGATTTGCTTGCTGTTCCATCACTTTAACTTGACTCGATATAGATGATGTTGCCACATTTATGGATCCCAATTCATTTAACGCCGCAGTCAAGGATTCCCTGAGCTCCACAGGTAACTCCTTGACAGATGATAACAATTGTTTAATGCTCACAAAATCTACGTGATTAGTTTCCGGATTATCATTCGTTTGAGTATCAGATGAAGCTGCAATCATTGAAATATCAACTTCCAATTGCTCTTTATTCGGAGTTGAAACTCCAATTAGTTGGTCGCCAAAATCGTTGTCTACAATCTGATCGCTCGTTGCATTTTGCATTTTCACCATATTCTTTGTCTCTTCCGTCGATTCTTTGTCAAGCAGTAACGATTCAGTTTGCTCCACACTGTCAGACATTACTGTAATATCGCTACCGACATTTGATACCATTAACGAACATTCATCAATGTTTTCGGGGATTTCGTAGGGTCTATCCTGAGTTTTAACGGTAACAGATGCAATTTTCGTACTAGTCTCATGTCTAGTATAATTTTCTTCGCTCGACCCAGAGCTTAGAAAATGATCCATCTTGGGAGTCCTGTCTACATCAGAACCGATGAATAACTCATTCTTTTTATTACCAACAATCGCCGATGATAATTCTTCTTTTTCTAACAACGGGTATACGTTGTTGCTCAAATTCTCCATCTGCGGTTCAAAGTTGGCTTGCAACGCCAGGAAATCATGAATTACAGGAGACATTACCTGCTTCTTCACTTCCTTATCCGTTCCGTCCTGCGTATGTTCATTACTTTCCGATACATCACCGACCGCACCAGCTGCATCTATAGAAATGTTCAAACGCACGCATTAACATTGTATAGTCATCCAATATATAGCATAAATAAAACTTAAATAAAAGAACTCTACCAAAATCAAATATTTAGAAGTACTCTAACGATTCGCCAACAGCGCCTACTACTTATTTTTTTGTAAAGTACTCAAAGTTGTAATGACATGAGAACTGCGAAACTGATGAATATTTTTTGTAGACGCCTACTTGTATTTTCTAATACTTTTCTGTGTTCTACTACTACAGATTTCTCATAATTGCAAGTAATCTGCTGGTAAATATTTTCAGTTGCTCAAAATAGTGCTATATAGAACGTTTATATGAAAACTTCTACATTCAGAACAGAAAATTCTCGTATAATCTTCACCATTTCTCACAAACTCTTAGCCATCACAAACTTCAGAAACTAAATAACAGTCGTCAGAAAATTGTTGAAAGTATGGATGTATATGGATCAAATCAAGTGAAGTTGAAGAGGTTCTTTTAAAATTCGTGTACGTTATACAGCGTGAATCGCATAAAGTTACGCATAGCGAAATCTGAGGTAGATGAGGCCATTACGAACAAAAGTTGCAAATAAACATTAGGGATATTGTTA